>APFE031556728.1:172781-199933 GCA_000404065.3 Pinus taeda
TTTCCCTAGGTCACATGTTTGGAATGTAATTTGGGAGTCTGCAAAAAGGCCAACTTCCTCAGATCATATCTCTGCAAATATAGCACCAAAAGCTCTGAAATTCAGATATGTTGTTCAGAATTATTTTCGCCCAAATGGGGTTTTTTTTAGCATCTGAAACGTCACAGAAAAAAGTTATAGAACAAATGCCACTATGACTTGTTTGGAGTAGCGAAACCTAGAATTCAAAGCTCTGATACCAAATGTTATGAAACTAGCTCACAAAAAGATAGAAAATATAGATGAACACCTTAGAAATAAGCCACTTCAAGGGGGAAACCTCCTTTACATTACACAAATGAACAATTCTTTAATCATACAAATGACAAGACCTCCTTTCTATATATAGGAGTCTAAGGAGTCATAATATAATCAGAGCCGACATAAAAATAATAATGTAAGGGCACAATAATAACAATAGTGAGCTTCTATGGGGCATAATAGTAACAATATGGGGACTACATGGGTACAACAATATAATAAGGGTACTGTACTAATAACAATAAGGGGTTATACTAGTAGTATAGGGGCCTAACATGCTCCATAATTGGATTTAGATCCATCAAAAAATAATTTCCAAAACAAAGAGCTAACTATAGGTTTATCTACAAAATTTACACACTTAGAAGTATTTGTTTGGGAAAAGTTTTCAACTTGAGATACAACAGAGTTTTCCAAGAAAGGTGAAGTATAAGCATTAAAATTTCCTAAAAATTATTCTACTAAGTAGTTTCCGATGATATTGTTGCTACACACAACTAGTTCATTTTCTCCTTCTAGCTCTGTGACTATGTACTTTTGATGTTTTTGCAATCAACCCTTATTTGATTTGGCTTACCATTATAGGGAAGCCACATGTGAGACCAGTCAGTCGCAAAATAGCCATGAAGCTTTTCTGACCAGTCTCTACTAAGGATTAAGCCATAGAACTTGGGAATGTCAACTACAAGAATGTCAATGACTTGACACACTTTGGGGTTTGATGAGAGTCTGATGGTTACTTGATTAAGTTTCCCAAAAAATTCAACTTGAGACCGATCTAACTATACTATGCGTACAATAGATTTTTGGGGCTGAACATTCAACTTTCCACAAACTGTTCTAGGTAAAATGTTAGATGAAGCTTCTGAATCAAATAAACAATTGTGTAAGTTTCTATTAAAAATTTCAAAAGTAAGGAGAAATGGAGGAGTATGGGATTTAGATCTTCCTCCAATCAGGGCTATGTCGGTTGGATCAATTTTGTTTAAAGAGGTGATAGGGGGTCTTCCTGTTTCTCGCGCAACTTGTGAGATCACAGCAGCAAGAAGAGGTGAAGTAGGTACTGCTTTGAGCTCCTTAAGGAGTATCTTCTGGTAATGTTTCAACTTGCTAAGCTCATGAAAGGTGATGTTTTCCCTAGTCTTTTTCAAATCATCAACAATATTATATTCCATTTCATCAGATACTATCAGGGTTTTAGTTGAAGGTGAAGAATTCAATTGAGAAGGAGTAGTTTGAGTGGATTTTAGTGAAGATTTCTTAACTTTTGTTTTGTTCTTCGGAGGTGGCATTGACGCCTTCTTCTTTGGATTTGTTTGTGGAAAATCAATAGGGTTTTTACTTCGGGTGGAAATAGGAAGTGCTTCTTGCGTTTCTTCATTGGGCAGTATAAAATCCCACATTCCTTGTAACTCTACCATTTCTTCGTCATCTGTTTGTTCTTCATTTCTTGAAACTTCATCTTCCTCTCCTTCTAATTCAGCATTTGATATAGCATTTGGAGGTTTAGGATCAGTAGGGGAATTCCTTTTAAATGGTCTACAAGATTTCTTAGAGGAATTCTCTGCTACTTGTTTTTTAATATCAACCATTTCGTTAGACATGGTTTTGAGAACTTTCTGCAAACCTTCAAGATCAAAAGGATCTTTTGGTGGTTTCTTCTTGGATTCATCCCTAAAAGTCATTTTCTTGGATTTTTGTTCTTCTAATACGTTTTTCTTATCTACAACTAGAATGTGTTTTTCTACAACTATTGTCTCTTTCATATTTTTTGCCAAAGTTCGTTTGGCAGCTCTATTGATGACAATAGTTGTGTTTGAAGGGAAAGCATAAATATACCACTCATTTTGGACCTCATCGCTGGTCTTATATGCTGTTGGTATTTTATTCAATAATTTATTGAAGTGAGAGTTGAATTGTTTTATTGGTTCTTTAGGTTCGGCTTTCAAATTGGAGAGATCTTTGATTAGGGTAGTCATGGATCTATCATCTCAAAATTTAGTTAAAAAATGCTCTTGAAAAGCATCCCAACTAGTAATAGAACCTCATGGTAATGAGAAGTACCACGATCCTACTACTCCTTGTAAATTATATGGAAATAATCTTACAACAATATCTTCTTCTACTACTTTGTTCAAGTTAATGGAAAACATAAAATTGTTTGTGTGTTCCTCAACTAGCAGGCCATTATCAGGATTGAATTTTTGGTAACCATTTCTCTGTATGGGATGGCAATGGATGTAAAGGTTTAGCCATCCTAACATCTCCTGGATTTGTCCATGGCCTTTGAGGAGGTTGAGCCTGTTATCACTCAGGTTGTCCCTAGGCTCCTAATAGGGATACGACCGAGGTAACCACAAACCAATCTTCTGACTGCAGGTTCTAGCCCACCTGCAATCGGAGAGGGATCTCTCCTTTTGATTAAACCTTAGTTGATGATTTTAGGCTAGCTTTCTGACTTCAAGGGAATGTTGACTGTGATTGGAAAGAAGGTAGGATTCTCGAACAAAGAGGCACAGTAAGGTGTGATAAGTTTCGAACCATTGGGCATGGAGTCATAGCTTAAGGCTTGCGAGCGTTTTCTTGGTCACAAGGGGATACGGAGCGGGATAGCCACACAGGATACAATACTTGGTCTGTTGAAAGTATGGAATGAACATCAGGGATGAAAGGCAAAGGAGAATCATTTCATCATGCTGACAAAGAGGAGAAGTGGATGAGTGGGATCCCGGAGCAGTTAAGAATTCCTAAGAAATGCACTCATATGTGAAAGAAACAGCGTAAACCATATCATTTAAGAATACAAGCTCATAGCTGTGTCTGAAGAAAACATTGAAAAAAGCAGAAATTGAACTTAAGGTGTAATGAAGAAAATCTTAAGCTATTCTTTTTTCCTGCAAATTTAGAAAGGCGGAAAGGTGGTAAAAAACATAAAATTAAACAAAGGAGAGGAACACTTATTGGATCATGTAGAAGCACAGGAATTTTGTGATCATTCCTTGGCTAAGAGAAAACATCAAGTAGTTTCGCAATCCATGCTTTCAACAATCTTTGATTAAGGAAATTATGACAGTTGCAGTGCGAGTCTATGCTCAGAGAAAATGCTGGAATGAAGACTGACCAACAACTACTACAAACAAACCAACCCCTCACAATAGTGTTTATGGTGGTATTTATAAAAAAAATATCAGACATACATCATTACAAATGACCTTGACAGGTTTGCTTAGAACTCTTCAAAAATCTAAATGCTGCTAGAATTAAATGCAAGTAAATCTTTTTGGCTGCGTTGGGGGCAGCTGGATCGGAATAGGTGACGAGGTGGCCCTTGGCGACCAGATGCGGTGCTGCTGAATGATTGTGCTTTGGGGATGCAGTTCAGTTTTGGTGTGAATTGAATGTGCAATAATTGTGATTTGAGAGCTTCAAGTAGTTTCGCTCTCCTTCGATGAATCTGCTGGAAGATATTCAATTTTCTCTTGCTTCGGGCCACTACTCAAAATATTCACTGATACACTTTGCCGCTACATTGATGGCTTCCGCCGTTGACTGATACTCTTTGACACGCTTGATTCCTGCTGATTTGATCTGATACACTTTAAACTCTGTGAATGATCTGCTGCTGTCTTTAAATTGGTTCCTTTGGCACGATCGAGCAATTTTCGGGCTTTTTCGGCGCGCAATGGGCTTACCAATCAGAATATTCCATGAAGATTCCTTGAAATGGCCTATTTCCCATAGCGATGCGTGAATAGCACTTCACGCTATTCGTGCATCAGAAACTACCTCCATTTCTTGATCTGGAGCTCCGAAGTGCGATTTTTCTTCCTGCGCGAAGCTTTTTTCGGCTTTTCTGGCTGCTGACGTAAGCATGGCGTCGGCTGTATAGCGGATGACGTCAGCTGTGGGTCCCTAGTACAGCGCGACATGGTGAGATACTGGATGTACTGTGGTGAAGAAACTCCGATGCGATATCGCGATATCGCGTCGGCGGGGAGCGAGGGGGAAATTGGTCTGGAGACTTGGCGCTTGCGACTGCCGATCGGCGATATCGCAATATCGCATCGGTGGAGACAGAGAGGTGAATGGATTGGACACTTGGCATTTGTGATCGCTGATTGCCGATATCGCAATATCGCATCGGCGGGGAATGGATGGGTGATGTTTTGCATGAAGATGAGATTGCGAGGGTGCGATGCGAAAACGACTTTGAGGAGGAAAGAGTAAGTAAGTGGGTGTGAAGGGTACTTGATGTTTCAGAAGGGGTCCGATTACCTCGGAGGGATTTTATACTTTGGAAGGAGTCCATCGTATCTGGAAGGTGGTTTTGGAGGTCGGGGTTCTTGCTGAGTCTCAGATAAACTGAGCAATTCCCAGGAGTACTTATGGTTATTTTTCAACCAGGGGGAGGGATATTACATAAGGGAATTTTACATAATATTAATAAGGGGACGGGAAGAATAGGGAGCTAAATAATAATGTCAGTGGTTAATATGGAGATGGTAAGAAAGCGCTAAGTTCGGGAGAGCTTAGGTTGTTACAAGGGGGTAGGACCATACTTTGGGAGAAAATATGGAACAACTTTGAGTAAAGTAGATCTTTACTCAAGCCAAAGTAATGAAGATGATGAAACTTAAGAGGAGTCAAGAAGATCTTGACCTCTTTAGGGGAAGTTAGTTAATGATTGGGGAAAACAGAGAAGGGGAGTCCGTTATACCTCTTTTGAGCTTTTTTTCTTACAAATCTTTGCTAATTATGTTCTGCATGATATGATACCTGAAAACCTGGAACTAGTCAGCAATTCAACAACGTCAGAACTACCTACCCAGCCTACTTGCCTAGCATTTTTTCTTCTTTTGCTTGGGGGTGCACTTAGACTTGCAAACCCGTCATTCTTTTTTCTTTTGATGCTTTCCTATCTACATACTACCTTTATTTCTTCCGGAACCTAGATTAATCTGTTGGGCTCCTCTGCTTCTCTACCTATCTAAGCATCTGCCAAGATTAAACTGTTTGGACAGATTTACAATCTCTATATTCTAAAATAGGAAATTTAAACCTAGGGAGACCAAGATTAAACTGTTTGGACCTCCCTTTAACTAAAAAAAATAGCGATACCGGGATAACTTTACAAAATTTGAAAGCAATTGGATGAACTTGAAGTAGCCTTTTCCATTTGGAGACTGTTTGAGCAAATATGGAGCATTGCAGCAAGCAAAGTCCGACATATTTGGCCTGTGAAATGCCAATCATGAAAAATGAATACCTGCTGCAGCAGGAAGCTAACAGAGCCATTATTGGTATCCGAGAAGAGGAAAATGTGGCAATGGTTGAAGGTGATTGGATAGAGGAAGATGGGGTTCCAGTACTTATGTGAATCATGGTTTGGAGTGGTGAGGTGGATGATTGGTCTTGTGATGATATGGATGGAATGAATGAATATTATTATTGTGTTGATGAAAGAACCTCACTGTGAGATTCAAATGGTGTCTTCTTAGTTTTCTTACGGCTTGGTAAAGGGAATTCAAATGGTGGGATTCCAAACATTTCTCTTTGTGCTCTAATTAACCATTGAGATGGGGTAAACTAAGAGGTAACATTATTTTGGGATAACTTAGATTCCTCTTGAGATATCGAAATCCCCTATAATTTATGAATCAAAGATTGGACTTCAGGGGCTTCAGTAGAATAAGAATGATCTGGCTTCTTTAGGATTTCAACAGTGGTCTCTATTGTTGTTTTTACAACTTCTCACTTAGGATTAGGAGATTTGGAATGCGATCGAGAAGTTAGAGGTGGTGGTCAGGGAGTTTTACCCATAGAATGGCCTGTTAATTTGAATTTACTTTCCATTCACACTCAAGCCCTCCTTCTAGCGCCAATAATGTTGAAGCCTCAAAAATCGTTGCTTACAACATTGGGGGAAAACCACCTGGTCTGGACCTTGGTTGGAAGATCATTTTCCATTTGGTGTAGTGGCTTTGACTGGGGGTAACCCGACCAATTTCCCAATATAAATTATGATAGTGCTGATGGGGTGATATATGATAGTTCAGAGGATTGTTTAAGCTAAAAGTAATCTAATCTAAACTAATAATCACATGCATATATCCTAATTTAAAAACTATGTAGCTATGACTATACCCGGGAATAAAATTGAAACATGTGATCTACAATAATGTCATAAAGCAATTGGTAATAAAGATCATTCAAGTACAATAAGAAGTGAAATTGTTTTAACAATAATTGTTTTGGATAAATGGTTAGCTGAAACAATTGTGAAAGATATATTGCATAAGAAATTATTCATATATTCAACATAAAATTTAGGCCATCACCATACAAAAGTGCAATAATGCTAACCAAGCTTTAAACTTTCGTACATAAAATATTTGAAGAAAATTTATTGCTTAATACATAAATAAAACAAAATCACAAGATAAAAGTACCATTTGTAAGAAGTACTACTTATGTGTTTCAACAATATCGACCTACTTCCAATCAATCCAACACCATATAAGAGTACAAAAGTGTAATTTCAGTAGAAGATGCGAGATAAGATGAAAATAAATCCTGTTCCATTCATTTCACCAGAACTTCCTCAAAGGGACATAAGTGCATGTTTTGAAGATTGTTTCTGATAAAATTTCTGGACCCCTATCTAATTGCATGAGAGAGGTTTAAATACTAAACTATAAATCCTAAGAATATATTATTACAAAAATAGTTGAGGAGGTTTAAATGGCCTTCCTCAAATTATGTAAAACAAAACAAAAATAGAAATAGAATATGGTGACTAACTCCTTTGTGTTTGATCTTTGAGATTGCAGATATCCGTCTTTAGTTTGAGCTGTGTCGATCGGCTGATCGCAGATTTTACCTGCCAGTGAACATGACATTGATTGGTGCTGGCACAATTTTCTGTGTGGAATAGGTTAGGCATCGTAGGGTCATCCACTGGCTATAAGGTTTAACTAAATATTGCCAGTACACTTTGCAGTTTAACTTAGTCATTTGCCTAATTGCTTCCTCTTTTTCTCCTGTTGCCTGCCTCCACTGTTGTTCCAACTTTTTGACATTCGGAAGAAAACCTAGTACAGACTCTGCTGTCAGGTTTGTGCTATGTATATTTGCGTTGATGTTTTCAACAACACAGTTTGTTGTTGTTGCTGCGACTGTTGTTTCCTTTTGTGATTGTCTAAGCCAAGAATCCCAGTTTGCAAATAGAATTTCTTCATGTCACTCCTCCATTATAGGAAAATTAGCCTTCCTCCCATCCTCTGGATTCTATTAGGTGATGAAGTTGAAAAATATTTTCAAGACTTCATCATATTTGAGTCTCATGTCAACGACTTGACTCGTTAACTTGTCACTAGTCTCGCAATAAGGACTCAATTGTGAGACCTTCTGGCATAGAATTTCCTTTTGGTGCATTAGCTGGGAGTTAAGGCTAAGTGCTTCAATTATAAACTGATCAATATTTGGACTGTCCTTATACTTATCTGTTAATGCTTGTATCTGCGCTTTCTTTTTTGCTAAACTAGCTTAATGTTTTATTTGCATCTGCTCGA
Source organism: Pinus taeda (assembly GCA_000404065.3). Classification (NCBI taxonomy): domain Eukaryota; kingdom Viridiplantae; phylum Streptophyta; class Pinopsida; order Pinales; family Pinaceae; genus Pinus; species Pinus taeda. The sequence goes on from APFE031556728.1 coordinate 180,653, forward strand.
ATTCTTGCTGGAGCTTGGCCAAATGCAATTCCACTTGTTGGCTAGATTTTTCTTGCTCTAACTGTTGTTCCAACAACACAATTTATTTTCCTTTTCTGTGAGAAACATTTATAACTTTGTTTCTTTATCAATAGTCATTGTAGCGTAGGCTCCTGCAAACTGAGACAATCTAGTAAAGTTGTTAGATGGGTCGAGGGGTGAGTCTTTCCAGACAATATCCATCGGTTCATTATCAAGAGTAGTAGCAACTGTAGCATCCAAATTCCTCTTCTTTCTCTAACTTTTGAGGACAACTTTATGGGTTGGGCTATAGAACAAATCTAAGGAAGGAATCTTCTCAATTCTCAAAAAAATTTCAAAGGTAGGAGTGGCAAGAATGTGCTCTATCGCTTGAGTACTTACATTTTTCTCTACTATTATTTCTTGAGTTGTTTTGTGTTGTGGAATTTGTGGCTTGGGTGCTTGTCCCTATGTATGGAGATTTTTATTAAAATTCTCCCATTCTTTCTCTAAATCAATCACGAGGGGGTTTGTTGACTAGGTGGAGGTGGAATGAATTTTACCTTGTTTTTTAGCTGAGATTTTCTCAACTGTCTTTCATATAGATTCGGTTGTATCCTTTTTTGACTCCTTACTTTTTCTTCCCCCATTCTATTACTATTGCTCTGATTTCTCTAACTCCTTGGTAGACTTCTCTTGGGACTCTGCTTCAGAATCATCTTTAGAATTTTCTCTAGAGCTCCCTTCTAGGCTTATGCTGGGAGTTGGCTCCCTTATTGGTTCAATCAGTAATTGGTCCAATGGGACCTTTAACAATCTCCTTTCTCTTTATTCATGAAAGGCTTCAAGATCTTCTGTGTCAAAACGTAGTGATGACATGTGATTCACCTCTGCGAATGTTTCTTTCTATAGGAAGACATCATCAAATGCATTTTCCTCATGACTGAATACCTTCACTTTCACCATGGTAGTGAAGTCTTTGGTAGTGTGATTTGGGTCATATTGGCTTCCTAGGAATTTAGGTAATTTTAGAGATTTCATGATCTCTACTTCTTTGAATGCATGCCCAAGGTCATGTAGTGCAAATTCTCCACACTGCAATGGAAATGTAGGCCAAAATGCCTTTTCCACTTCCTTTAATCATTTGCTCAGCCTACCCTCACTCGTCATTTGATAAGCTATCTCTCTAGCCATCAATTTGTTTGGAACATAGTATCAGAGGACATGCAGTGAGACAATGCTCCCAAATACTCTGATATATGTGAATTTTTCCTCCCCAAACCATCTAGCCACTGGGAGGATATCAACCTCAACATCCTTATGAAACTTAGGGGCATCTGAGTTGTAAACCTGTTTATGGATAGGCAACATGACTCCATGATAAATCTTGTGAAAATGAGACTCCCACATGTCCTTATGATATATATGAATGGGAAGTGGATCCTTCACAATCCACTTCCATCCCATGATAGGAAATTTTGAACCAAAACAAATTGCATCCATCACATAGGCACTCATAAAAAGTGGAGGGTAAAACCTCGAAGAGATACTCCTTTTCCTCCCATAATTGGTTATCGTCTTTTCTAAATTATCAGACAAAATTTGGGCCCAACTGATTATGGTTGCGTTTACGATTGCATCTATTAATGACAACCATTCTGGGGAAAATTTAGTGCTATCGGGCTTGCCAAGCATCCTACATAGCATGGTTGCTGCAAAACTATGGGGATGAGAAATAGATGCAGTAGAGTACATACCCTATTTTTCCTTTTTGATCTTGCCCTCATTATTCAACCATGTCCGAGTGACATTTGCTAGGTCCTCGTTTTCTTTGGCAAACTTCTCAAGGAACTATTTGTTGTAGATGGCTTGTGGCTTTGGTAGGTGGTATATAAGCCGTAGATTGTCTAGAGAAAAAGATCCCATAACCTATTGGCTTCTATTCTTAAATTCTCTCTCTGAGATATCGGCCTGATCAATAATCCACTTGACCATATCTGTATAATGGATTATCTTTGGGCACATGGCTATGTGATGCAAAAATGAGCATGCCATCTAAAAAATGGAGGCATCTAAGGAAACACGACCATCAGCAATGACCTTTGTTTCAAGAGGTCTTGGTTCCTCTTATTCTAATATATCGTACATAGTTCCCATGTAGAGGTCCCTCCTTCTCTGTTGCATGTAGTATCTGTGAATAAATGAGTCATTTCTGATTTCTCAGACGCAACTTCCTTGCCCTTGTTTTTCATTGCTCCCAAAGACTCCTTTTGTGGATTTTTCCTGAAAATGGAGAAAAATAGCAGCTATCAGATATACAGAGATAAGAATGAACGTAAGATGGAATAATACAAATAACTTGAAAAGGTGATAAAAAAGGAGTTTTATTTGAACGCAAGTGAGAAGATATCGTATCACGTTGAATGACTTTTCACGCATAAATTCCATTAACATTTACTAAATACCCACTAATGGTTCGTTATCTCGTAGCTTTAATGCTCATTAATATCCACATCATAAGTCAGGAAGAAGGCTTCTAGGGTGGCGAGCCTTTAAATTGAGAAATTGCTGATTTTGCGATTTGCGAAGAAATATCATAGATCACATTATCGCATTATGCTTATACATTTTCCTTGTCATTTCTTTAGTTTCTGCGAGATGCGAGGTGCGGGCCACTTACTATTGTTTCCAAAACATAGCTCATTTATTAAGTTTTCTTATGTAAAGCCCCTTTATTAAGCAGCGAACCTAAATACTTGTCTGTGACATATCTCGCGAGTGGGTCTGGGTCTTAATCACATTTCGCAATCTTGACGGATGGCAATTTTGTGGTGTTTTTTTGAATGTCCGAAATGCGATGTGATAAGGGAAATGTTGTCATTGCAATTTTGCATCTCGCACATTTTAAGGTAACTTTTTAAAGTGTGCCTTCTAAAGATAGCGAAATGCGATGCAGGCCTTAGTTTTAATAAGAAATGTCTTAGGACTTAGTTTATATAAGAAACGTACTAATTTCGATGTGTTATAGCTCGAAGTCCTCTTTTGATCGCTTTTTGCTAGATTTGGTGGATTAGCAAGGATTTCAATCACACTTGATTGTGTGATATGTGGGAAAAGCAAACATTTACTAGTTTTTGAAAAGGTGTTTGATTGATATCTTGTTTTATTCCAAAATTTAATAAGGAAAATGCCTAAATGCTAAACATATTTTTGGATGGATTTTTTAAAGAGTCCCCATTTATTAATGTAATATTGACTAGCACTATTAAGAAATGGAGGGTTGTTGAATAGCACAATAATCCCAAACGCATTGCCAATAGCCTTGATTGATTCATCCCCCCAATAATGAAGGGGGAGGTGAGGGAGATGGACCCAAACAGGAACTACATTGGGGACATCGAGCTCAAGATTAAAGTCTAGAGTCTATTTATTAAGATATCAGCCTCTGTAATCCATGAAGTAGGGGCCATTTATGGAAATGAGGTCTTTTTCTTCTCGAGATTCAAAATAAAAGGTAAAGAAACCTCTTCCACAAAAATGAATACATATTTTGTCTTGAGTGATAGTGGATCAATTTCTTTCAACCCATCTTTGCACAGTTTTGGGAGAGGGCCAAAGTCCAGTAAGTTTACTGACCATTCCCTTTTCAGATAACAAAAGAGCGGATTTCCTAGGCAACAAGGGAGGCATCATGATTTCTAGAATGCTTTCAAGCTTCATTACAAACCTAGAAATAGTCAGATGATCACGAGGAGGGCCCAAGGAGGAGATGAGGTTGTCGAAGGCCATAACAGTGTTATCAGAGGGGGGTGCAGCATTAGGGTGAGCCCCCTCTAGATTAGACTCCGGAGGGGCCATGGCGAAAAAACATAAGGAGAGAGTTGGGGGTCGATCTCAGTGGGAGAGCGTAGCGTGAGAGTTCACATCACTGCCTAATTATACCTTAATGTCTAAAAGGGAGTCACAAAAGAATTTTGATAACTCACTCACCAATTTTTGCTCGCAGACATTCAATAATGAATTTTGGTACCACCTTCTTATTATGAGCACATTGCTAGTGAACCCTCTACTCCTACTCATTCTTGAGAACTCATTTTTTCCCCTTAGAAAAATAAAGTAATTTTATTTATAAAACAATGAAATTACATTTTTCATATACACTTAAAAAGCATATTAAGACGAGATATCCACCCTAAATAATTAATAATTAAAAAATAAAAAATAAAAAATAAACCAAAAAAAACTATCTACCTACATTTCCATAAACTCAAAAGAAATATTAAAATACTAACTACAACCAAGGGCTCAGGAAGAAAAACAGAAAATCCATTCCTCTTCAACATCTCAAAATATAGGTAAACATGAAAGCAAAGATCCATTATAACCAACAATCTTACAACAACAAGGATATACTGAATATATAGGAATTATATTATATAAATTTAATATAATATTTTCTTTTTTTTAAAATATATTTATATTAAAAATAAATTTTAATTGTTATTTTATTTATCAATTTTATACATTTTTAGAATAAAATAATATTAAATTGAAATAAAGTATATGGTTACTCAAATTTGATAGATTTTAAGATTTGTAGTGTTGTAATTAAGTGGTCAAATTTTAATTAGATGACTTGTTTTCATTAGTTTAGCACTAGTGTCATGGATTTTGTCAATCAAATTTTAATTTTTTTTCCTCTCAAATGGCCATGAGCCTCACTTTAATAATAAATTTCTAATCCTTACCCTAAAATTTACCACACAAATAAGAGAATTGTGAGAGCCAATGACACCTTCTTATTAACAAAAATAAAATGGATCTCTTTTTAAAGGTATTAAATAGGGATTTACACATCTTAACTTAAAAGGATAACATTGAACATGTCTATCATAATTTTAATACATCCTTCTTCTCTACCATTTGCAAGTTCTCTACGAAGGTATCATATAAAAAGAATAATAGAACTACCAAGCTTGGTATGATAATGATTGAAAAATTGTTACAAGAGTGATTAGGGATGTTCCTAGTGAAACCTCAAAAAACTTGATAAGATAAACATGCACAAAGCTCTTAAGAAAAGGAAGAAAATATACTACATAAATAGAAAGTGTGGGGACGGGGTCCCCTAGGTCCAATTTTGACTAATTTTTCTAAAAGCCTCCACATTTTAAGGAGCGGAGTGCGCAGGTCATTAGGAGTCAAGGGGTTTTAGAAAGGTCAAAACCCCTTAGTTTTGTATTGTTTAAAGGTCTTCCCATGGTCTTCAGACCATGGAATTATAATAGGAAAAAGTATATAAAATGATGTCTTCGCTTCTATAAGGCAGTAGGTTATGTTATGATACTCATGTTTTGAGTGTTTTATCTTCTCTATTTGGGCGAAGGGGAAGGCTATTGCTCCTGTGTGCATGAAGACCTTGTCAAGTCTACAAATATGTGCGCAGACCCCTACAACTGAGTGCGAGGGGTCAGAAGTATGTATTATCAAAGAATTGAAGTAATAAAAGAAGATTTGGAAGCATGTCTGTGTTTTATTATCTATTTTAGAGTTTCTGTACTTATGCTTGAATATTGTTCGCTATAGTATATTTTCCATATAATTGCATTAAGAAGAATTGGATACTGTTATTTATGTTGAATAATACATGTTGAAGTAGTTAAGTGTATCTTATAAATATGTTAAGTAAGGAAACTGTTCTACGACTCTGTTTATGAATTTAATGGACCACAAAGGTTAGATTGAGCCCTAGATCGGAAGAGACCCTACAACCACACTTCATACCCCTCTGGATGTAGAAACCTGGTTCTAGCATCCCCCCATATTACCTCGGGTGAGACTGCGATACTCCCTGTGTGGGTTGGTGTCCTTAACTTCATAAACATAGTCATAGAATGACCAGGGCAGATCACAGTCTCACTTGAGGTGATATGGGGGAATGTTAGAACTAGGTTTTTACATCGATAGGGGTATGAAGTGTGGTTGTAGGGTTTCTTTTGATCTACAACTCAAACTGACCTTCTCAAGCCATTAACTTAATAAACACAATCATAGAACAATTTACTTAACATATTTATAAGCTACGTGTAACTACTTCAACATGTATTATTCAACATAAATAACAGTATCCAGGTCTTCGCGATCCAATTACATGGAAAATATACTATGATGAATAATATTCAAGCATAAGTACAAAAACTCTAAAATAGATAAAAGAACATAGACATGCTTCCAAATATTCTTTTATTACTTTAATTCTTCGATAATACAGACTTTTGACTCTCCACACTCAGTTGCAGGGGCCTGCACACACAACTGTAGACTTACCAAGGTCTTCGCACACATACCTTCCCCTTCGCCCGAATAGAGAAGATAAAAGACTCGAAACACAAGTATCATAACATAAACTACTGCCTTACACAAGTTAAGATATCCCTTTATATACTTTTTCCTGTTACAATACCATGGTCTGCGAACTATGGGTGGAGCTCAAAAAAATACAAAAACTAAGGGGCTTTGACCTTCCTAAAACCCCTTGAATCCTAATGACCTACGCACAGCATGCTGCACTCCTTAAAATGTGGAGGCTTTTACAAAACTTAGTCAAAATTTGACCTAGGGGACACCGTCCTAGAAGGGCCCCAACACAAAGATGTGACTCCTCCTCGAGTCACCCCACTGGTATGCTCTACATCTTCACTTTCAGGCTACTGAATGAAGACTTCACTAGGTGAAGTGCCTCTATGCATTGTGTTATTTCATGTCAAACTTCTTCGACCAAATTCTCTGTAGTCAATCCTTTTGCTGCTAAGCTGGTTTTCTGTTGTGTTTTCTGCATACTTTTGAGCTTGTCCTCCACTGTCTATGAGAGTTTCTCGACTTCTTCTTCCTAAGGCTGCATCCATGCAGTGATAATCTACATCTTCTTCCGCATTTATGCTGTAATATTTTAGCGCATGCTATATCTACACATTCCAATCTGGCTGAACCCAAGTCGATTCTTCAATTAGTATTATGAAAATAGTTGCATGGATCTCTTGAAGGGCATCATCTATACATTCAAACCCATTCTCAAAACAAAAATCCAGTATAAAAATTTCCTTCAGTTCATGCTAGTCAGCAGTGCCATGGTAGAATTATGTTTCAAGATACCAGTTCATAGGTATTAAATCTAACATGTGGAAAAAGATATGTACCCATTTTAGTTGTGGTTCCTCACCCGATGCAGTAGCCTAGTGAGACAGATGCTCACGTGGGTCATTCTTTCCAATATAATTTTCTACAAGTCTCGTATTTGCATCCCTGAACCTGAGCCTCACCAATCTTCTATATTCCCTCGAATATGCTATATTATCTTTGTGCATGCCCCGCCATCACATAGGTGTAGACCACAAATCTATATCCAGAGCTTGAAACCTTTCTTCCTCTGGGACATCTCTTTCAAATTCATCTAAAAAGATACTGACATCCCCTATTCCATCATAGGATGGTAAGTTACGAACCTCTGATGAGATACAACGAAGAGATTTCGTGAGTCTATTACAACGAAACATAGAGAATTCATGAAATGAATTCTGCCAATGCTCCATTTCCTCGTTAGAGTCTAAAATGCATGAACTATCCTTCTCCCAACTGATTTTTCCTTCTGTAGTGGGATTAATCTAATCTTCATTTCGCATAGTTAACGTGTAGATGTGCTCAATATTCTCATTTTTATAATCTTAACAGATTAGTTTTGTGTATCATGCTCCTTTAGAGGGATCTAGAGCAACAACAACCCTCATTTCGTTCTTCTCAAATATCATGCTCCTTCATTTCAAGTTAATTATAGCATCCATATCAAATTCCCAATCAATTCCCAGTAAATTTGTGTACGGATTACTATCATCTACAATCTCAATGACTTCAAAATATTTTATTACACTGACTCCCTCAATATCTACAATAACCCCATGTAGTCGACCCATCAAAATAATCTTTTTTTGGTTTATCATGCACAACCGGATTGGCAACCATTGTAACTTTGGCTATCCCATCCACTGCCATGTCTTCTTAGATAGGACGTTCTCATATGATCCTAGATCATTACTTGATTCATTTCAAATTCTCCAATCTGTGCAATCAGTCTCATTTCTCGATCTATTCTCTTTTTGTTTCCATAGATCTTATTTACTACACGTTGTTACGTTCTAGCCTTTTCTTTGCCATTGTAGTTGTCAATCAACTCTTGTAACCCTTCCATTGCTTTCTGGTCTTGTAACAACTCCATTCATGTATGTAGAAATGACTTCAAAATACTAGAATCAAGATTTTTGTCGTTGTTTCAGGCCGGTTCTTATGTGGAATTAGCTGCATTAGTTTCTTTGACATTGAAGCTCCTGGATCCATGAAACTTTTATTTGCCTCCATGAAACTTTCCTTCTCTCTCTACATATTGAACCTAGTGTTCTTAATTCCATATTTCCTAACCCAAGTATCCTCCTTGGGCTATTCTCCTTCTTATTTGCTAGCTTCTTTAGTTGTGCTACTTCGTGTTCTCATCATGTTTATACTAGGATCATCCTTGCGTGGCTCTGATCTTATCATCTGCAAGTTTTGCGTAGGTTGTTAGTTCTTTTCCTGCATCTTAGCCATTAAAATGGGACAATATTCAATCACATCATCATTTTTTTTCCAATATTTACAGGATGGAAAGGTGGGGTTCTAATTTTCCTGCTCAAAGTTTCCTTCTTCACCACAATAATAAGAGATGATTTGACCTTTCCTCATCCTGTGCCTTCTCCTCGACCATGTCCTTGGCCTTGGAATCCTCCAAGGCCTGCAGGCGAACCTTGATTTTCTTGTGTGCAACTTTCAGATTGCATCATGTACAACACAGTCTGCTCCATCATTAAGGCATAGCTGTGACAATTACTCTCATTGTGTCCTACTAATTGGCATAAATTGCAAAATAACTACTTTGGTGTCTATACATATTTCTGCAATAAATAATAATGATCGGTGGGATGTTCGTCGATGAATCTGCAAATGCTACACCATATACTTGATTTAGCACCTTGTCCGGTACTTGTTTCTGTCTTTAGGGGATTAGGACCTCCCACAGGGTCTACACTAGGGGAGAAATACCATACCACATGCATTCATAATGGGGGATATATATTGAGGAAAAATACATAATATATTGAGCATATAATAGGGGTAAAGGGTTTTTATATTGGCATATATAAAAAATGGAGCTAAAAATTAATGAAAAAATATAATTGGTTACAAAAAATGTTAATGAAAAAATGGATACCTGCAACATCTAGTGAAAGTACAGGATTTTTAAATTGGGAAGGTGTATTGGGTTCATATTGGTAGGGGTTATATAATGTGATTTTTAGAGGTATTTTTTAGTATGCCATGGATGCATGTGATATATCAGATGTTCATTGAGTGAAGCCCTCATGGGACCTCCAACTGTTATATAATCAGGATACATAGGATAATGATCTTTATAATGACATTCAGTCTTACATTTCAAACACCATACTTCTCAGCGTATGTCTAATCAAACATCTTTTCCCTTCTTTAACCCTTAGATCTCCATGTACAAACTTGCGAGCTGCGAATAGATATGTTAGAATCCTATAGCCTATCCTAGACTAGAGATGCTTCTAACTTCATTGCGATCTCCAATGCTTCATCTTGTATGTTGATCTTCTTTCGAGATAATGGGAATCTCAAATGTGGCAACAACACAATGATGTACCATTCTTTATGTACTTCATCAGTAATCTGGAAATTCCCTTGACTGATTAGAGACTTTAGCCTTTGGTCTAATTCCCATGAACTTTCATTAGGTACTTTCTTGATTTCCTTCAACTTTGTACAACATTGCGACCGTGACTTTGGCTTTATGAATTCCTAACACAAGGTTGTCTTTGTCTTAGTACTCATAACAATGTGATTCATCATGTTATACTTTATGTACTAAGACAATGCTTTATCCTATAGTGCTGTGATAAGTTGGGAATTTTTCATATCATCATCATTAATCTATTGTGCTTTCCACACAACTTCGGTGACAAACTAGAATTGTTCAGGGTCTTTCAATCCCAAGCCCCTGGATGCAGGCATTTTCACTGTATTGGCCATATTAAATAGCGGAGGTGGAGGTGGAGGTGGCGATGTGGTGTATGCGGTGGAGGTGAAGGTGGAGAGGGAGTGGATGGATGGGGAATCCCATACCGTACCCTAATTCCTTATTGTGATGCTCCTATAGGTATACTAGGGTTACTCCTTTCTTTGTCACTATCTGAATCACCTAATAGAGGATTGTAACTAGTTTCATATCCATATATTTTCCCACTTTGTATAGTCCCAAACTGGATTTTCTTAAACATCAACTCACTCACATACACCCTTTTCGCACAATAAAATTGTAATCTAGAGCTTTAATGAGTCTAGGAAATTACTTCGCGGACCTTTGAAAAAAAATTCGCTCGGCTTTTCTATAAGATATTGACATGTCAATTATGATTTCTGTGATGAATCCTCTAAGAATTCCATCGATCTAGAAGTATACATCTCTTGTGATCTCAGTATTAGTCTCTTTGATCTTATTTACTACTTCTACAGTCCAAACAAGATTCTTATCATGCTTCCAGCGAGTCTGACTATCAACTAATTTTGTAAGCCACTCATACAATTCGTCAAGGAAAGAATAGAAAAAGATCTCATGTTGTTTGTATAAATGCACCTTAGTAACCAAACTTATGTCAATAAGCATGGATTTCTATTTCCCTGTACATCAAACTTGTGCTCCTTTTGCTCAACCCAATTTTTAATTTCCTTCTTAGTCAGATGCCACATCCACATCCCTCGAATAGATCCTGGTTCTGGAAATAGAACCATTTGTTGGCTTTGGGGGCTTAGACCAAGGTTTGAAGTTAGATTGTGCTAACCAACAAAACCCTTTATTACTGGCCTCTTGGAAATGACCCGCGTAGGGCAGATCACTGTCTAACCCAAGGTAATATGGGGGGATGCTAGAACCATGTTTTTGCATCCAGAGGGTATGAAGTTTGGTTGTAGGGTTTCTTTTGATCTAGGGGTCAATCTGACCTTTGCGAGCCATTAACTTCATAAACATAGTCGTAGAACAATTTCCTTACTTAACAAATTTATAAGCTATGCGTAACTACTTCAACATGTATTATTCAACATAGATAATAGTATCTAGCTCTTCACGATGAAATTATATGGAAAATATACTATAATGAACAATATTCAATAATAAGTACAAAAACTCTAAAATATATAAAAAAATGCATATATGCTTACAAATCTTCTTTGATTACTTCAATTCTTCGATAATACAAACTTCTGACCTTGCAAACTTAGCTGCAGGGGCTTGCGCACATAGTTGCAGACTTACCAAGGTCTTCGCGTCACACAACAACATGAGCCTTCCCCTTCACCTGAATACAAAAGATAAAAGACTCAAAACACAAGTATCATAACATAACCTACTGCCTTAGACAAGCTAAGACATCCCTCTATATACATTTTCCTATTACAATACCATGGTACAAAAACCATTGGCAGAGCTCAAAACAATACAAAATCTAAGGGGGTTTGACCTTCCTAAAACCCCTTTACTTCTAATGACCTATGCGTTGCATGCTCTGCTCCTTAAAATGCGGAGGCTTTTACACAATTTAGTCAAAATTGGACCTAGGGGACCCCGTCCCAAAAGAAAGCATGAGAACTTATTACACCTTTCTAAATATGATCCTAGAAGGTTTTGAAATGGGAAGCGGTATACATCAATCGAAGCATCTATTCGTTTAGTTCAAATCATCTTGCCCACATCTATCGAACCAGATCACCGCGATTAGAAAAGAGGAAAACTAGGGCTTAAACTTAGACTGGATCTGAAGCCAATGGACCTGGACCCAGAGCATCTGCAACTGGTATAGTAAGTAGGAGATCGCTCGCAATCTAAAAAGAAATTGAGAACACGAGCAGGGTGAAACTGGTGCTAGTGCTCCACATTGACTTATTACTTACCTAAGGACGGTGCGCGGAGCCTGACGACAGGCTGGGGCTGGCTATTCAAGGACCTCCCTGGACTTATCTGGATCTATCTGTCTTAATAAGCACCAACCTCGCTAAGGGTTATTTTGACGCCTGAAATTTTTTGATAAATTACTAATTTGTAAAACTAAAGAAAATAATTTGATTCCCCTGAAGAATTAGAATGCCTACCTTAAAAAATTTTATGGATCCCCCATTTCCATGGTCACTATTTCTAATGCCCCTAGAAGAGATGATATATTTTCTTTGGAATAAATTGAATTTTGGGGTTAAGAAACTAATTGATGGAAAAACTAAGGACATTGAAGGCTACCAAACTAGAAATTTTAACACGGGAGGGCCCATCCTCATCCCTCACATACACAAGCTCTTCAATGAAACAAAAATTCTATGAGGCTTAGACACAAAGCCTTAATATATCTATCTTTAGAAATGGGGATAAAAACATGCCCTCTAATTACATGACCATTATGATTAGCCACATTTAAGCTAAGTTGTACGAAATTATTTTGAAAAGAATATTAGCCTTTGGGTTGAAAGCAACAATGAAAGAGCTAAAATCCAAGCCCAGTTTAGGAGATATCATTCAACTATGGAGTATATTATTCATCTTAGGATCATTGTAGAGGAATTTCACAATAATAAAATTGATCTCTTCTTCTATTTTTTTGACTTTAGAAAATATTTTGACATTTTTACTAATATGTAGCTTTTAAAGATGTTAGAAGAAAAAAATGGTTCATGTCGAGTTGAGTGTTTTTGTGGCATGACCATACGATAATGTTATTTCCAAGTGTTGGGTTGTATTATATTATTTCCATGACTAGCTCACGTAGTTAATCGGGGGGTTAAAGGGGGGGCAGAGCCCCCCCTTCGTTGCGCCAATTGCATAGCCGGGGGATCATAGGGGGTTTGAGGGGTGTAGGTAACCCTCCTCTATGGGGTTCGGGGCAACGCACCATAAATTTTGTTTTTTGGACCCTATATTAGGTTGGGAAGATCTACCTATGGTTTTGTGCATGATTTTCACACATGGTTTTGGATGCGATGGTTTTCGGTCCATGGTATTGGATGCTTCAATATGTATAAATATGTATTGTAACATTGAAAGGAAAATAATGAAAAATCAAGTTGGTAGTCCTGGTTTTTGGATCCAGGGTAAAATCTCTATGTATATGTGTTTTATGTGTTATCCTCTCACATTATTTATTTTCTGCGTTTTAGAATTCATTCACAGGTAATTTCTGTATAGGGTTAAAACCTACATTTGGTATTAGAGCTATTTTGGCTTCAAGGGGATGCCTTTGTTGCTGAGGGGTTTCACTTGGGCCTGTGGTAGATGCTGTTCAATTGGAGATTTGCGAGATCGATTTTGGTGGTGAAAGAAGATGGCGAGCAGTGGAAATATAGAGATGGAGAAATTTAATGGTTAGAGTTTTGAGTTGTGGAAACTCAATATGGAGGATTTGTTGGTAGATAAATATCAATGGATCATGGTAGATATGGGTACTAAACCATCAAGAGTTTCTGATGAAGAAGGGAAGAAGTTGGATCAGAAGGAAAAGAGCACAATATGATTGTGTATCTCAGATTCAGTATTGCTAAATGTATCAGGGGAAGCTACGATGAAGGGTTTGTGGGACAAGTTAGAGACTTTGTACCAATCTAAGTCTCTGGTGAATAAACTGTTCCTGCAGAAAAAGCTGTATAACCTGAGGATGAAATATGGAGACTCAATGACAAAGCATATGAACACATTTAATATTGTGGTAAGTTAGTTATTGTGTGTTGATATTAAAATTTCAGATGAATATAAGTGCATCAGCTTGTTGTGTTCTCTACCAAATTTGTGGGATAATCTGGTTATTGAAATATGTAGCATTACAACTGCCTTGCAGTTTGATGAAATAGTCTCATCCTTGCTGATGGAGGAGATGAGACGGAAAAATATGGAGAGTCAGAATGGTGATGCCTTGTCTGTATGAGGAAGGTCCTAGAATAGAAACAAAAATAAGTCACTGAGTGGGAGATCTAAATCTAGAGGGAGATCTAAATCTCCAGGAAAACCTGTAAAGGTGGTGTGCTCGAAATGCAGAAAGGAAGGGCACTACAAAAGGGATTGTAAATCTAAAGCTCCTAATAAAGGAAAGGGATCTGATGATGCTCCTTCTACAAAGGTGAAAAACCACCTCATATGAAGGTGGGGATGTGTACTTGGCTTCTTCAAGTACACGTGTAGATCATGAGACATGATTTATTGACACAGGTGCATCCTTTCACTTCACTCCCCATAGAGAGTGGTTTTGCGAGCATGAGAAATATGATGGTGGTGATGTCTTCTTAGGGGGTGATCGGAAGGCTAGAATCATTGGTCACAGAAAAGTAAAGTTGAAGTTGCAAGGTGGAAGTGTTAGAACACTTTCAGATGTTCTGCATATTCCTACATTGGCCAGAAATTTGATTTCTATAAGCAAGCTAGATGATGTAGGTGTAAAAACAGTGTTCGAGAAGAATACCTGCAAGATGGTTTAGGGAGCACTGGTATTGATACGGGAAGTTCAGATTGGAACTTTGTACAAGCTACAAGGTAGCAATGTTGTTGATGGGTGCAACAACTCTGTGGTTCCTGAAAGTGGAGCAGAAAATCTAGTGGTCTCTGGAGAGAAGATCATGTTGTGGTATCAAAGGCTTGGACATATTGGAGAGAAGGGCCTTCGAATGCTTCATGGTAAAGGTATGGTAGAAGGTATGAGTAATATCTCTGTGGATTTTTATTTCTATGAAAATTGTGTATATGGGAAGCAAAATCAGGTGAGTTTCTCCTCTGGTGGTAAGAGAACGAAACACATATTAGAATTTGTGCATAGTAATGTGTTTGGACCTGTGAAGGTTCCATCACTGGGTAAGTCTGTGTACTCTGTATGATTTATAGATGACTTCTCAAGGAATACATGGATATATTTCCTTAAGAAGAAATCTGAAGTCTTTGATAGGTTTAAATAATTTAAGGCTCTAGCGGAAAACTAGACAGAGAAGAAGATAAAGGTGTTGAGGACAGATAACGGTGGAGAGTTTTGCAGTAAGGAATTTGAAGAATTTTATAAGAAGTGTGGTATAGCACGACAGAAGACTACTCCATACACACCTAAGCAAAATGGAGTTGCAAAAAGAATGAACAAGATGTTGATGGAAATGGTAAGAAGCATGCTTAGTGGTGCCAGGTTAGGACATGAATTATGGGCAGAGGCAGTGGAGATAGCATGTTACCTAGTCAACAGATCACCTTCATCAGCTTTGGAGGATAAGACTCCACAAGAGGTATGGATTGGCAAGAAACCCTCTCTTTCACATCTGAGGGTATTTGGATGTGATGCATATGTACATGTTCCAAAGGAGAAACAAACCAAGTTGGATAGTAATATGAAATGTGCATATTTATTGGGTATAAGGATGGTTTAAAGGGTTATAAGCTTTGGAACCCAGTAACAAGGAAGGTTGTGTACAACCGAGATGTGGTGTTCAAAGAGGTAAAATATGTTATTAAACATGAAGTCCAACCAAAAGAACCTGAGAAGATAGAGTTTGAGCTTAAGGAGGAAGAATCAAACTCTACAATAGAGGAGGAATTAGAAAATGAAGAGCCACAAACTCCGGTTGTGAGAAGATTAGTTCAAGAAAGAAGGCAAGTAGAAAGGTATAGTCCATCTGCTTTCTGTTCAAATTTTTCTTTATTATTACTAACAATGATCCCAGAACTGTGAAGGAAGCAGTAGATTCGGAGGATGACAAACTCTAGAAAGAGGCCATGGTTGATGAAATGGCATCTTTGCAAAAAAATGAGGCTTGGAATCTGGTGAATTTGTTGGTTGGAAGGAAACCCATTGGCAACAAATGGGTGTTCAAGAAGAAGATAAATGCAAAAGGAAAGGTGGAGAAATACAAAGCTCGGTTGGTAGAAAAAGGTTATTCCCAAGTCCCGGGAATTTATTTTGGTGATATTTTTTCTCCTATTGTCAAGGTAACTTATATTAGTTTACTTTTATCTATTGTTTCTACTTTTGATTCTGAGGTAGAATAGATGGATGTGAAGACAACATTTCTTCACTGGGATCTAAAAGAGGAATTCTACATGAAACAACCTGGAGGCTTTGTGGTGAAGGGTCATAAAGAAGTGGTATGCAAGTTAAATAAGTCTCTATATGGGTTAAAACAATCACCAAGAATGTGGTATCAAAAATTTGATACATTTACACAGGGACTTGGCTTCACCAGAAGCAAAGCAGATCACTGTGTGTATTTTAAATTAATTGGTGACCGTGTTATTTATTTGGTCTCGTATGTGGATGATATGTTGTTGGTTGGAAATGACAAAGAAATTATCTAGGATTTGAAGACCCAATTGTCCTCCAAATTCGACATGAAAGATCTTGGCATTGTAAATTATATTTTGGGCATGGAAATTAAAAGAGATCTCGCAAAGAGGAAGCTTTGGTTAAACCAGAGGAAGTATGTCGAGACAATACTGTGGAGGTTTAATATGCAGGATAGTAAACTGGTGAAGGTTCCTATTCCTGTAGGTGTAAAGTTATTTTCTAAACAATGTCCTAAGACACAAGAAGAGGAAGAGGACATGTCTCATGTTCCATATGCAAGTGCAGTCGGTAGCCTGATGTATGCATTGGTCTATACTAGACTAGATATTGCACATGCAATGGGAGTATTGAGCAGGCTTATGTCAAAACCAGGGAAGGAGAACTAGACAACAATGAAGAAAATTTTCAGGTATTTGTGTGGCACTAGTGATTATGGTTTGTGCTACCAAGGAAGACCAGGATTGGATAGAGTGTTGGATATTCATGGCTTTGTTGATGCAGACTCGGCTGAAGATCTAGATCAGAGAAGATCTACAAGTGGGTATGTGTTTAAATTATTTGGAGGTGCAGTCAATTGGATGAGTAAGAAATGATCTGTAGTGGCAATATCAACTACAGAGGAAGAATACATGGCAACCTCTCATGCAAGCAAGGAGGAAGTTTGGTTGCAGAGATTGTGTTCAAGTATGGGGTTAGTACAGGGAGTTATAAAGATAGACTGTGACAGTCAAAGTACAATTTTCTTGGAAGAGAACCCTACATATCATTCAAAGAGAAAGCACATTGACATTCAGTATCACTTTGTGAGGGATATGATAGAAGACAAAAAGGTGTTATTGGTAAAGGTGGACACTTTGAAGAATACTGCAGATGCATTGACAAAATCTATGAGCTCTGAGAAGTTCTCTTGGTGTAGAGAAACAATGGGCATTGCAGGGATGGATAAATGACTAATCTCTCTTGTGGCCCCCTATGGAAAGAAAACAACAAGTGGGACAGTGTTGGGTTGTATTATATTCTTTCCATGACTAGCCCACGTAGTCAACTGGGGGTTAGAAGGGGGGCAGAGCCCCCACTTCGTTGTGTCGATTATGTATTGGGGGGTCACAAGAGGTTTTAGGGGTGCATTAACCCCCCTCTATGGGGTCCGGGGAAGTGCCCCCGAAAAGTTTGTTTTTTGGACCTTATATTAGGTTGGGCGAACCTACCTATTGTTTTGTGCATGATTTTCGCACATGGTTTTGGACACGATGGTTTTCGGTCCATGGTTTTGGATGCGATGGTTTTAGGTCCATGGTATTGGATGCTTCGGCATGTATAAATCTATATTGTAACATTGAAATGAAAATAATGAAAAATCAGGCTGGTAGTCCCAGTTTTGGGATCCAGGGGAAATCTTTGTGTATATTTGTTTTATGTGTTATGCTCTCACATTGTTTATTTTCTGTGTTTTAAAATTTGTATGCAGGTAATTTCTGTACAAGGTTAAAACCTGCACCAAGCTTAGGACCACTGAGGTTTGGTTGAAAAAATTAATTCCAATATTGAAAT
The DNA here is from genome assembly GCA_000404065.3 of Pinus taeda. Taxonomy (NCBI): domain Eukaryota; kingdom Viridiplantae; phylum Streptophyta; class Pinopsida; order Pinales; family Pinaceae; genus Pinus; species Pinus taeda. The sequence goes on from APFE031556728.1 coordinate 198,658, forward strand.
CAAGCAAGGGTGTCCCTTATCCCCTAACCCTTTTGGTACATACATTGATAAGTTCAAAGAGTGCTTGGAAGATGCAGGGTTTGTTGGTCCCATGTGAACTTGTATAGTCATAACTCTTCTTCTTTATACTAACAATATTATTCTTTTTTAAAGAAGCCATTATGATCTTGGAAAGAAAGTAGGAATCCTCCAAGATTTTTATTCCAATTTGGGTATGACTATTAATACTGAAAAAACTAAAGTCGTGATAATTAAATCCAAAAGATCAAGTATGATATTTTCATTTATGACAAAAACTACTTGGAGGATGTTCTTTTATATGTATATCCAGGAATCAAAATCCATAAAAAGCTCATTTGAAGTCACAATATTGAGAAAAGGATAAAAAAGGATGCAAATCTTACTATGTGCTAGAAAACAATTGTAGGTCGGCATATTTTCAGATACATGATAAAAAAACCTCCTCTTTGAGACTCTTGCCACTGATGTTATTTTATACCTCCTCTTTGAGACTCTTTCCACTCATTCTATTTTATATTGATGTTAGGTTTGAGGTTGCAGTATATCTAGAGAGACATGGAGGAATACTGAGCAAATTCGAAAATGGCTTATAACCTACAAGCTCAAGATTAAAGGAAATACTCCCTATCATATCCTCCTTATTGAAATAAGAATTTTCCTCATTAAAAGAATGGCTATGACGAGGTATCTTATGCATAAGAAGAATTTATACAAAATGTAAGCCCAAAGATTTCCTAAGCTTTTAACTCTAGGAAAAACCCACCACCTTCGACTCAAGTGAGGATGACATAAGTATGCCTAGTCTTGAGTGGACAATTGGAGGATAAAGGAGCACATCATCTTGTAGAATAAGGATAATATAAAGAATATCATTACTTCCAAATTTAAGAAGAATTTATAGGGCATTAAATAGTAGAGGAAAAACAAAACTAATATATTATAAGGAAGTGATCAACCCCTCTCCAAAACCAAAAATATTTATTTATCTTGACTAATGTTAAATAAAAAGGTATCTTAACATAAGAATCAATTTTGATTGCCTTCATAGTGAAAGTTGTTGATCGATTCCCAAAATGCAATGGAATGTAAGAGTCTATAAAAATACATTTCTTTTAAGTTGTCCACCTTATACTTACACTCTTCTAATTTTTAAAATATTTGTTACACTACCAATGTTCTTGACCTTTTAAATTATAAAAACCATAGTCATCTTGAAACACTTATCTCTCTTGTTTTTATGCATAGAAATAAAACA
>APFE031556728.1:200702-216724 GCA_000404065.3 Pinus taeda
TTTTAATTTTTTTAAGTATTTTAAAAATATTGGAAAATTTTACCTAAGTAAAATTGTAATAAGTTTAGTTTTGAGGGGTGGTAAGAGTAGAGGAACGCGAGGGAAGATAAGTTTTTGCAAAAACATAGGTATGCTTGTAGTTTAGGTCACACTTCCAATAAGGTTGCTAAAGTCTATGTCTTATATCTAGGTTTGAGGCAACTGTGGGTTTGAGAATTCAGGAGGTGATTGTCTTTGGTGATTCCTTAAATACATTTCACCATTTATATTCATGATATCTCCCTCATACACAAATTTTCGTCATATTTTCAAACATATTTATTAGTTGTATTAGTCTATCAATAGCAGGAAATGTCTTCATGTCCTCATATGAAACAACTCCAAACAACTCCAAGGCTAATCAAATGGCTAATTTGAGGCCAAAGCTAAATCAAGGTAATTCTTGTGGAAGGAAGAAGGGGTAAGCCCCCTTCCTTAATGATTAATCATGATATTCGAAAGCAAAGAAGAGGAATAAATCCTAATGGTTTAATGTAACATTTTGATACTTTGTAGATTTTGATTTTTGTTAGGGAAAAATTAGTGAATGTACAATTTGAATACTATAGACATTGCAACATTCTTTCTACAAGCTTCAAACTCAAAAGTATATAGGTGGTCATTGTTACATACTCCATTCCAACCAATGCTTCTTGGGACTGAGTGCTAAAGTGTGAAGTACAAGTGGGGAGCAACATTTTCGAAAGCTCCCTGGCTGGGAGAAATTCTGGGAGCAAATTTTATATAATATTTATTTTGATATATTTTGATGCATATATGTCAAAAAAAGTATGTAGAATGATGAATTAGTGATTAAAAACATAAAAGAATGGATTAAACCATATACCATCATTCATTTAGTAGTCATAATCTTCATTAACCATAGGTCAATCAATTACAAGTTCTCATTCATATAACACGAAAATGTGCACAAAATCAAAATAGTATTGAGTTCAATCCATCTTTGAACCTAAAATACATCGACAAATAGACTCTAGATGGCCTCTAGCACCCAAAAAATCATCATGCTACAACAAACACATACATATCATCAAAATCATTTCCTAACTTGGGATCTTTGTCATTAATATCACCCTCTAAGCATTAACATAAGATAGAAAAAACATAGCATGTCAAGTCAATATTTTGTTTGAGTAATGGCTACATTTTTAGTAAGGTCATGATAGAGGAATTCAACAACTAATGTCACTAACATCTAGGTACATAGATGGCTTGGTGCTCATGATTAAATATGAGTTCCATACCTTCGTACATGAAAAAATCCAATGGAAACATTACAATACCCCATCCAGAAATCATCAAAAGATGATAAGTCTATTGGATTTTGAGTGAGATTTAAAATTCTTGTTTCTCCATATAAAATCCAATGAGGTCAGACCCACTCTCAAACATCTTGAATCATTTCATGGTAATGTTGAAAATTTAAGTAAAATAATGAAAATAAAAGAGAAAGGAGAATATCATGATTACCATGAATTACATATGGATACTCCAGCCATATGCTTAAATATCAGGCTATCACACTCAAAAATTATTGTTTGTAATCTTCAATAGCTAACTAGTTGGCAAGGATCACAAATTCTTTTAGATGATTACCAGACTTCAAACAATGGTTCCCTCTTATAGATCCCCAATTAAAAATTGCTATCTCTGTTAAGATTCTAGACTTCCAAATGCATCGATCGCAAACCTACGTGCTAGTATGGGTGAAGCAGCAACATATATAGCAAAAATGATGCTTTGGCCATGATTCAATCTCAACACCAGAGGGGAAGGAGACTTCATGGAACTCTGCGTGGAGCATCCAAGAAATCCAACAATTCGACACTACGTTTCTAACCCAAACCACCTTCCAACAGTGCCTTTCGAATCCAAACCTTCGATGAGAACAAACTATGAAGGCTTGGAACTGCTCGTCCCCCAATTTAACTGTATTGGCACACAGTTCCCGCACGAGGGTCTTCATATTGCAGTAATTGATCTCTGAGTCCCAATGTGCCATCATCCTTAATGCAATCACTAAATTGACCTCTGTCACATCATACTTCGACTCAAATACATTCTGCAATTATATTCCTGTGTTGGTCGGCTTCCACACAAGAGCCAACCAAGATTTCTTCAAGGCTAGATCTACCTACAATATTTCTTCATGCCAAGATACCTTCATCATCACTGAGCCAACCGAATAAACCATTTTCGCATATTTCATTCACACATTCTCACATGCAAGCATCACCTGAGCCATTATTAGAAACAAGCTGGTAGATAGATTACTGAGGTTTGAAGTGCTAAATTTCATATGGGAAAGGTCGATGAGATCTAAATTACACTTGGGAGGTACAACTGCATGCACTATGATCAAGGATGCTGGCACGATTTGATAGATAATATGCCTAGATGTCTGTGATTTGAGGGGAGGGAGGTGGTGAATTTCCACAACACTTAAGGAAGCTAAGGGGGAAGTCAAAGGGAGTGGGAAGAGAGGGGAACTTGAGAGGTAGGGGGGAAGTGAAAGGGAGTGGGAAGAGAGGGCAACTTGAGAGGTGGGGGAGGGGGTTTAGGGGTTGGACCATAAAATATAGTGGATACAAAAGTAATAGATGGGAGGGAGGGGCTAATAAAGGAACACAAGAAAATTATAGACAACCTCAACAACCAAAGGGATATATGCAAAACCATCAATACCATTAATTTGAGTCTTTCCTTCATATAATTGACAAGCCTTATTGGCAAGGAAATCTGCTTTCAAGGTTAGAGATTAAAGGATGTGAAAGGGAGAGGAGGAAGAGAAGGCTTGAATTATGCTTTTTATTCTATAAAACAATACTATTAGCACATTGTTTTCTGGGAGGAGAGACCAATTTCAAATATTAGATAGCGGGGAAGGAGTCTTCAAGGATGATGATTTCTTTGACTCCTCTTGAGAGAGATGTTGTCAAACCCATGACAAGTCTATACATTTATGCTTGGTTATTAGATTCTCTACCTTAACCACAAGAGAATTAATCCATTCATTTTCCCTCTGGATTAATGAGAATCTCTCCTTCCTTAAAAAACAGTCTTTGTAAAAAATATTACCTCCACAATAAAATTTTCATATCATGAACCATCTCTCTTGAACATAAAATTATTATTAAAAAAAGACTCTAGATGCCAATAAAGAATTTATTTTTTTATTTCAATTTTTTAATAATACAAAATTAGATTAGAATTAGTTTAATTTTTAAATAAAAAAGTTTTTTTTTGTATGATACTATCATTAGGCTTAGGTAAAACCAAATAGTTAAACGACAAATTTTCTATAAAGATATCCATAGGCTTTTAGCAGCCTATTGCAATTTCAAACCAACTTTGTCTTAATGCAAATAATATCCTTGAAAGACCTGCTTTCACGAGTTAGAAATCCCTATTCCTTGATGATCCACTACGGAAACTTTGATATATTGAGCTTCAATTAATGATAAGGAACCCTCAATGCAATAGGCTTCTTTTGATCACCTATTTTTTTCCCTATGATTGGTAATTGAGCTTAGATTTGTTAAATTTCCTTGATTGGGTAACTCAAGTGATATTTGTTGAATCTGTAAGTGCTCTGTGATAGAGGGCATGGTTGTCAAAATGTGGAGTCAAAAAATAGTTAATGCTTATATGATAGGAGACTATGGCTATTGTAAGTCCTATGAAATTTTATGTCTTTAAATAAGATACATTAGATAAGAATACCATTGAAAAAACATGGGTTATGAATACTATAGGAAAAACCATTTGTTTACTAAGGGGACATTACAACATGAATTTTATACCTTTAAATAGGTTACGTTAGAGAATAATACCACGTGAGAAACCATGGGTTAAGAATACCAGGGGTTGTTACAACTTGGAAACAAAATACTAGGAATGATAAATTAACTAATTTTATTTAATAATTAATTTCATTTTACACCATCTCTTCCATGATGGGATCCAAAGCATCTGTTGGCAAAATTAATATTGGTTAATAGGTAGATGGAATCCTACGATGTTTCTTTTGGAGAACTAATAAATTTAGATGTAAAATGGATAAATTAATTGTTTGCTCGAGAACATGGTAGTGCACAAATTTTGGTGGGTAGTAACCACTAGTAAGTCTACACAATTATAGTGTTACTCCTGCATAAGTGGCGAGGAAAATATAAATAATGGTGAGAAGTAATTCTTGTTAAATATATTCATTTACATATTATTCCTATTCACTTTTTATTCAAAGACTATTCAAAGGCTTGCTTAAATTATGGCCGGAAGTAACTAATAGTAAACATGTTATTTACTTCTTTTAAAGCTTTAAAATAAAAAATCAATACATAAATATCTAAAAATAATGCATGAATATTGCAATCATATCCTTAAATTATTAAAATATGTGAGATAGTTATCCACATGACATTATATTTTGCAATGGCCGCAATAAGAACTTCGAGTTATGATCCAATCAAATGTTTGAAAATTAGTTTTTAATAATATTGAAAAATAAATATTTAATTTTCAAAATTAAACATTATAAGTTGTTTTGGTCAATTCTAAATTAATTGCTATCAACACGCAAATTTCTTGCTAGAGTCTTGCCTCAAGGACTAATACTAGAAATTGCACCGAATGTTGCAAAGGAAACACCTTAGGACAGTAATGTAGAAAAGAGTAGCATTAACACTAAATGTGTCACTTGAAACCAATTCAACAATTTGAAACATTGTGAAAGAATACAAAAAATTAAGAACATTGTTTCTCTTCATATGTTTAGCATAGAGACCTTGGCAACTAATGGGTTTAAGATTCTCCAAAATCGTAGGAACAAAATTTAGAAACATATCCTCTAGTTGTCTATAACGGGGTGGCTAATTGTGCCTGTTATGGAGGTAAATCCCCTCTGCGGATAGAGGCGATCCTTGCTAGCCCAAGTGGGGTCTAGCAACAATCAAACAATGCTAACAGGCAGGTTCCGAATTGCAAATTAAAGACCAATGATAATGGACTACTTGGATTCCAACGCTAGTACTTGTAGAAGAGTCGACGCTCTCGTTCCTTTGCTCCGGTCGGTCACGATCCCCATGATCTTCGTGAATGGACACCTGCACATGCAAAGAATGACATAAACACAAGCATAAAATCCAATAGATGCAACTATATATCAGTCAGAAAGGATATAACTCAATCATCATTACAAAAGACAATAAGAGTGGAACCATAATGACAATCGTCTATTATTGATAAACAAAGAAGAATACAACCATAATTCTGACATCAAATCCTCCTTTGGCTGGGGGATCAGCAGCACATGCCTTGCAAAGCTTGTTGGGAATGGGGAAAAAGTCTCTCTCTCCTTGGTTACTTGGACAAGAATCTCCTCACTTTAGATTTAGCCTTATGGGAATGAAGAAGGCTTCTTGCAGCATGAACTTAGCTATTCTCGGACTTTGGGACTTGAAGACTAGCACTTGGAACTAGCTTGTCAAAGGCAAAAGGACAAGATTTTATAGATAGAGGAGAAGGAGTTAGGATCATCCACAATATCCATGGGATTGGATTTATCACTAAGAATCTTCCATGAGAGGTGGCAAACCACTTCCCTTCTATGGAGATTCGAAGCCAAACCAAACCAACTCAAGATAGATTTACTTCAGGAGTGGGTTAAGAAGAATCTTCGGATGTTGGTTTGTTAAAAACACTACCGACTTTGGCTGGTGTGAGTGCGACTCTAAGACAGAGTGCTAGCTGGTGCGCCTTCTTTGTAGGATTTACCCCATTGGCGCGAGTGATACACATTGAAACCACGCTAATGGAAAGAGGGCTATTTTTATGGGTATTCTGCAGAAGATGTCTTCAGGGCATATGAAGTTCATACTCAAAGGGATAGAATGAAAGTGTTTATAGGTCATGTCACTTCTCACAGGTCCTGGAATGAGTCCTCCAAAGTATGGGGGAAGGGGTAACAGGGATGGTGACAAATTGCTGTGTAACAGATGCTCCCTAAAGCATGAGGCCCGAGAGAGAGAGAGGGGTGAAATGCTTTACAAGAACATGGCCAACCGAAAACACTACCGCCGAAGAACCTACGTGGAGAAATACAACTGATATGTCAAGTACATGATGTATGTGGTATGGGCACAACCATCCATAACATAGTACATAAAAGCTAGATCCAAGGTATGGGCGCATCCATCCAGTAAGGATCGATAAATAGACTCAGGCATGGTCATAGCCATCCAGTGAATGAGTCATGTAATGATCCTAATAATCCACAAAATCGCAACCTGGATCCCAACAGACAAAATCCAGGGTCTTGCGCTCCACCTCGACCCAAACAAAGTACAAGTTCAAGCATGCGAATATGGTAGTCGAAGTCGAACATGCAAGAACATCATCTGATTACCAGTCAATGATGAAAAATGTTAACAGATGCGAGAGGTACCATCAATAATGAAAATGGCCCTCAAGGTACTATAGGTACAATCTACGACGTGCGAATTAGTGAGTCGGCGTCGAACACCCATAGAATCATTCGATCGGAGGCTAATGATGAAAACCTCGCGTCGAACATGAAGAACCTGCCATTGAGGCATGCAGACTCCAAGGCACCTGAAGGGAGTCTCTAAGTCAACTTCCTGGATAATGAGCTGAAGTCGACAGGAAGTGACCTTGATTGAAGGTGGGCCATAATTTTTCCCACATCATCGACACGAGACAGAGAAGGATAAGATGTTTGTGAATCAGGATTATGTGAGGTATAAGAGGGAGGTTGATTATTCGACAGAGGTAAACTTCTCTTGAACATATCGGCGGCACGACAGTGGACTTGGCAGTATTTAACATCAAATGATCAGAGGTCATGGTGATAGGGCAACGAGCAGATGAGAGGTCAAACAGGATTACCCAAACCCATGGAGGAAAGTGAAAAACAAGATGAGATGTCCCCACCCAGACACGAATGCAGACAAGTGCCATGTTCAAGAGTGACATACTGCCGACACAACAATTATTGTAGTTCCATTTTCCCCACCATTTCTCGCGAGTACCCCAGTTATTTTTATTAACAAGCTTGATGGGGATAGCATATGCTTGTAAGGAGTCATTTCGATGGAATCCGATGTCACTAAATTTTAACGAGTCTGACAAGGGAAAAACTCGGCGCCTTTTCATGTTTAGAGAGTTTGAAGAGACAGCGGAAAGGTAAACTCCAAGGGTGTCCTTTTTCGTAAAGTTGTGTCTCTCGAGCCTGAAAAAGTATAAGACAATGCTTGAAAGAATCGCCCGATCATTACGATCGAGGAATACTTTTCATGAATAGTGATTTCGACCTGAAAAATTAAAAAAGCGATCAAAACCACGTCACTTCGTAACCGTTAATGAACCTGAAATGACAAGGGTCCAACAATCTTTTCGTCTTTACATGGTTGGAAAAGGGTTTAAAGACGACCGCATCTCATTTACATTTAACGAGTTGAGAGGAATAACTCGGCAATATTTTCATCTTTAAACGATTAGAAAAGAGCTAAAAGTAGACCTCCATTTTTATTCTCTTTAACGAGTCAAAAAGGGAAAAAATACTCGGCAATCTTTTCATATTTTACGAGTCAGAAAAGAGCTTAAAGGTGACTCGTCCTAGAGGAACGAGTGGTACAAAGGGTAGCAACTGGTTCTGGCAATGGTGGAACTGCCCAAAACATGTAATGGTCAAGAGGCTGGTTAACAAAACCACTCATAACTACGGTCCCTCAGGAAAGGAAAACAAGCAAGTGAAAGCATATGATTGGCCAAAGAGATGGTGGCGATGGGATGAAACAACCAAGGCTCATCTAGCATAATTTAGTGGATAAAAATGGAAATCACGAGATGTACATCGGGTATGGGTTGATTTTTACACAAGCTTGAACAATGGAGAACTCTGCTTGGATTTGGTTTCATGTTTACACAAGCTTGAAACGAAAACTATGCTTGTTATAAGTTTGCATGCCCCCAGCATCAATGATGCAAAACACAGTACATGGCCCCCAAGCTTCATTGCATTCAACAAAGTGGATGGAATGAAGGTTCACGTTCAAGATCTTGGAAAGACTCGACTTGTATGTGACGAGATCTTAATCAAAAGACTCGATTTGGAAAGGGAGTTGTTTCATTTTTTAATGAGGTTGACACAGTAAAAGAACTATCCTCATAACCCTTGTTTCATTTTTGAATGAGCTTGACACAAGATCAGGAACTATGCTCGACCATACCCAGTTTCATTTTTTGAGGAGCTTGACATAGGAAAGCAAACTATGTTTTGCACGAACTTCATAAGAAAGAACAGGAAGTCATTGCTTCCAAGAGTGCCACTACCGGTGGAAGGATAACATCTTGGAAGTCATAACCCAATGCCCCTAGGACACTATGCATGACAGAATCATCACTGGTTCCAGGCATGGGATAAGTAGCCACGTAGTTGACCTGCGGCGGGGCAGATACAACCGATGGATAAAAAAGAGGAGGGGATGACAACTGCGTAGGAGGCACAAGGGGACTAAAGAATGATAGTTGATTGATAGTCACGATCCTTCCATTGTGTAGAAAGCAAACCACATGGAAAAGTGAAGAGACAAGGGCCCCCATGGCATAAAGATAGTCATGACCAAGGAGAAGATTGAAATCTAAAGCACCTTGGGTAACCAGTATGTCTATATAGACGGTTTTGCCTCCCAAAGTAATAGGGAACTTCGAAAGGATCCCTAATGGTTGATTGGTTCCTCCATCAAACGCCATCAGATTCTGTGCGACCGGCACAAGCTGTGGGGAGCCCAAAGCTTGCCAAGCAGTGAAAGGCATAAGACTGACAGATGCACCCTCATCCAAGACAGTGCCAGGTACTGCCTTATCGTAGGCAAGTACTATAATCTGGAAAGGAACATGGGATGGAAGGTAGAAGTCGGTCAAATGACTCCAGTCGAAGGAAATGACTGAACTACTTGGTGGGGGAATCGTATGATTGCCCCCCTGCTCCGAAGAAGGACTCTCAGGATTTTCTCGGATAGGAGAGTCGTTTTCGGGCTCAGGAGAATCTAACGAGACAAGAAGAACATGAGCATGACACTCTTCTGAAATAGAGTGATCAATAGGTGGTGAACCCAATTTGACACTCTCTTCGACCAATGGTTAGTCTGGAAAAGGCTTAACACAGCCAAGTTCAGAAAGAGGAGCTCATACAAGAGAACAATATAAGTCAATCTCTTTGTCGATAGGGAGAGGGTCTAAAGAGAGCCTCTTATAACTAATAGGAATTTGGGGTGAAGAAGCTATAAGACTTTCCAAGATAGTAGAAGCTTTATCCATGAGCGGACAAAGGTGAAGGAGATGGTTACCTTCACATAACCTACAGGGGAATCGAATCTTCCCTTTCTTCTTGCCATAGCCAGTTGATAGGGTAACATCACCATGAGCTCCAGAGGGTGATGAGGGGCAGGCCGGGTCGTGAGACCATACTTCTAAGACCTTAGGAAGGCCAGGACAATCACGGAGAAGATGGTCTCCCTTGCACAATTTACAAGGAAACTTAACCTTTCGCGGAGGAGGAGAAGGAGTTCCGACCTGAGCTGTACTCGGGGCAGTAGCTGCACTTTTAGCCTCTCGCTTAGGTGACTTCTTCTTATTCATCATCTTCTTCTTCTTCTTCTTAGCCACCTGGTTACTTGAATCCATACTTTCACCAGGCGAAGTAGAAGATGAAGACGTAGAAACAAGCGAAGAAGGGGAGAGGTCCACCTTGGAATCAACATGATGTTGTTCGGGTGGAGGAACTAATTGACCAATAGTTGAGACATTAGGGATCACAGAGGTTTAGAACAACCAAACAGGCAACCCAATAGTTAACCCAGGAAGGGTCAACATTGCCATGTAAGGAGCACCAACATTCCCAAAAGGAGGAAAATGACTAGGATTCCCTTTAGAGGGGATTCCTGGGTTGGTGAACTCTGGAAAAGTTGCCATCAAAACTGAAAATCGCACACATGGGGCTGAAAAGGAGTCAAGGAACACAATCGAATGGCCAAAAATCAAAATCTAACAGGGCATGTGATCATGGGCGAATAAATTTTAAGACACAAGGACATAACTTGACCTTTTCATCTTTAAAGAGTCAAGAAAAGGACAAAAAGATGACTCTAGTCACCTTCGAATGTTTAATGAGCTCGAAGTGACAAATGCTCAAATGAGCCTTTTCTTTTAGGGAGTCTGAAAAGGATCAAAAGTGACTACTCTGGAGGACTAGGAAAATTTTTTACCAGAAAATCCGTAAAACTGCATATACACCTTGGCAATCGTATGAAAACCAAGGACTTTCCGTATGACAGTCAATCTTCCCGAATGTTGTGTTCGGTGCGTTACGGGTTGTAAGGCGGCAGACATGGCTTCCTATGGATAAAGGATGATAACCTAGTGGGGTCTCCCCATGTACTCGACGGTATGTGGGAGCACAAGTCCGTAATAGACCACTATTGAGTCACAAAAGGAGGAATCACCCAACCTTGAGTGGAAACAAAAGTGACTAGGTTTAACGACGCTGGAGCACGTCTCTAGCCTAGACCTCTAAAAAGTGTGCATTATGTTCCAATGCGTTGTTAGATTCATTCAATTCATTTTAAAGCTGATCTTGTATTAGGTTTCAGTTTCAGGCCTTACCGTATGTAATATCTCAAAATTCCCTAAATGCAAACTATACGCCAAAATATGTCATTTCATTCGATGAATGCTAGTTACGAGAGGGTTTGAGAGCTTTCACACAAACGAAATGATCACAAAACAAAAAAGAACCTCTCTAATGCAGCTAATGGAAATTAACAAACTTTTCTTCAAGATCACTAATCACTAATCAATGAAAAGCTCTAATTTTCATTAACTAAGACAAAGCAAAAGAGATCTTTTCTTTTATGTTGATGGAAAAATGCTCTAAACAAACTTTGAGAAATGATAACAAGCAAATTCCACTCAATACAAGCACATTCAGATCCCTAAGTCACAACTCAAACCTCCAAAGAACGAGAAAAGTCCCAAAGAGACCAATGAGCCATGTAATCTAGGCTCAAAGCGAAGCAAAGTGGAATTCAAGTGAAAACGAAGCAAGTCACCCAAATAATGCAATAAAATGATTTACAACCACCAAACAAGTGCAAGGGAGTAATCAGAGAGTCGACTGAACCAATAGAAGATCAAAAACACTTGAGGAAGGCTTGACACACAAAGCCACTAGATGCCCTAGGGCTAGAAATGTGAAATCGATGGAAAAAAGCAAACACCCAAAGGGTAAAGATCAAAGCGAGTCAAACAACACTCCAACGCACTCAATTAGTTGAAAAAAGGTACCCAGAACAAAAACCAAGCTCAGGAGGCTCTGAACCAAGCAAACTTCAAAAGTTCCCAGGCCTGGCGCGACTGTCAGGCTGCAACTAGCGCCTTTCAAGGATTGGCGTGGGTTGTAAATGGGCAACTGGTGCCAATTGGCATGACAGTTACGCTATAAAAGCACGCCAGTCAAGTTTGCTATGAAAAAATAAAAAACAAGCAATCCAAAGCTAGGCCAACAATAACCAGGTAAACCAAGAGGCGATAAACAACAAAAGAACTCAACCTAGAAGGATAACCAAGCAGGAAAAAAGAAACAACCAAGAAACAAGACAAGTTCCAAGTTGTTTAGTTCGTAAACCAAACCAGAGATGGACTGAAGTAGCATTGATCTACTTCACTAATGCAGAGCAATATCATTTCGAAGGCTATCTGGCCGTACTTCAGGCTCTGTCTAAAGTTTACAAATCAAACAACAAGACAAAGAGATAACTCCCTAGTGGAGTCGCCAAATTGTTGTGGAGGTAAATCCACTCTAGGATAGAGGCCATCCCTACTAGCCCAAGTGGGGTCTAGCAACAATAAAACAACGCTAACACGCAGGTTCCTAATTTCAAATTAAAGAAAAATAACAAGGGCCTACCTGGATTCCAACACTAGTACTTGTAGAAGAGTCGACGCTCTCGTTCCTTTGCTCCAGCCGGTCACGATCCCCACGATCTTCGTGAATGGACACCTGCACATGCAAAGAATGACATAAACACAAGCATAAAATCCAACACATGCAACTATATATCAGTCAGAAAGGATATAAGTCAATCATCATTACAAAAGAATAAGAGTGGAACCATAATGATAGTCGTCTATTATTGATAGACAAAGAAGAATACAACCATAGTTCTGATGTCAAATCCTCCTTTGCCTGGGTGATCAGTAGCACATGCCTTGCAAAGCTTGTTGGGAATGGAGAACAAGCCTCTCTCTCCTTGGTTACTTGGACAAGAATCTCCTCACTTTATATTTAGCCTTATGGGAATGAAGAAGGCTTCTTGTAGCATGAACTTAGAAATTCTCAGACTTTGGCACTTGAAGACTAGCACTTGGAACTAGCTTGTCAAAGGCAAAAGGACAAGCTTTTATAGATAGAGGAGAAGGAGTTAGGATCATCCACAATATTCATGGGATTGGCTTTATCACTAAGAAGCTTCCATGAGAGGTGGCAAACCACTTCCCTTCTAAGGAGATTCGAAGCCAAACCAAACCAACTCAAGATAGATTTAGTTCAGGAGTGGGTTAAGAAGAATATTCGGATGTTGGTTTGTTAAAAACACTACCCACTTTGGCTAGCGCGAGTGCGACCTTGAGACAGAGCGCCAATTGGCTCGCCCTCTTTGTAGGATTTCCCCCATTGGCGCGAGTGATACACAGTGAAACCGCGCCAATGGAAAAAGGGCTATTTTTATCGGTATTCTGCAGAAGATGTCTTCAGGGCATATGAAGTTCATACTCAAGGGGATACAATGCAAGTGTTTGCAGGTCATGTCACTTCTCACAGGTCCTGGAATGAGTCCTCCAAAGTACGGGGGAAGGGGTAACTGGGATGGTGACAAATTGCTGTGTAACAATGCCTACCTTCTCTCCTCTCCTAAATGCACAAATAACCCCTTTATCCAAACCTAAAATAAAATGGTAAAGTTTGCTTCTCAAAAGAGTAATAATGACAACATTATATTATTCTATCTTTTCTTGATTGAGTGTGAAAATGAAATCCAGTTATATTTTTATTATATTAGCAAGGTATAAATATGGACAATACTATTTACATAAAATATGGTAAACTATGACATAAAGTAAGGGAAAAATTCAAAATAAAGATTCTTCTTCATTGTAGGAAAAGTCAAAGACATTAAATACCTTAACATATAATTCATGACATGAATAGGCATAAACATATCATTTATCCTTAAAAATGACACATAAACATCATAGATTAGAGAGTAGGAGAACAACATTAAGGAATGGATCATCTCATTATTAGATATTGTTCCATATCCAATGTTAAGAGGGTACATTGCAATGAAAATTAGGTCTCAATCATCATTATTAGACTCAATGGGTTTAACATTTGCCAAAATAGTAGGAAAAAAATTAGAAACTTATTCTCTAGCTGTATATGATCGGGTGGCTAATTGTGCCTACTTTCTGTCCTCTCCTTCAATCCACAAATAACCCTAATTCATTATTGGACATTAATCTATGGGACCATTGAAAAATTGTGTGGCTAGGGGAGGAACTAAGTGTCTCCTTGCTCACATGATAGATAGCGCAACCCAAAATCTATAATCTCTAGGCGAAGTGTGTCATTTGCCTATCTATAATTCATAATCGTAGGAACATGTTAGAAAGGATCAATCTATTATTAAATCATAAAAAATATGAAGAGTTCCATAATATCAAATAACACCTCATTCCACTTGTTCCACAAAAAAAAAGATATACATGAATAAATTAACATTGATTCAAAATTATACAATCCTTGGAATATTAATATTATCTCCCAAGAGAGATCTTTAGGATATGGATGTAAGGATATGTTCAGTAAAAAGGCATTTATCCCATCCAGAAGTAAGCTTGACAAGGGGGAACAATTAGAAAACTATTGAGTACTCACAGTTGCTCCCACTTATGAGACTAAGGTTTCTAAACTACTAACTCAATTTAGTGTTTACAGGGAGGGTGTATATTGTTCACCACAATTATCAATGTGCATCCAACCATAAAGTAATAAATGCCATATAGGTTGAGATATATTCCATTATATTTATGTACTATATATCATTATTAATTTATTTCTCGGTGCATGATGTTTATCCCTTTTCATTTTTTTTTATAATTTGGACCCTTTATCAAACCTAAAATAAAATGGTACAGTTCATTCCTGAAAAGAGTAATAATGACAAAATTCTATTAGTCTATGTATGCTTTATTAAGTGTGAAAATGAAACCCAATTATACTTTTATTATATTAGTAAGGTATAAATATAGACAATGTTTTCTACATAAAAGATGAAAAACATGACATCAAAAGTAATGGAAAAGTCCAAAATAAAGAATCTTGTTCATTGTAGGAAAATTAAAGATCTTAAATACCTTAACATATAATCCATGACATAAATAGGCATAAATTCATCACTTATTCTTAAAAATGACACATAAACATCATGGCTTTGAGTAGGAGAACACCATCAAGAATTGGATCATCTCATTTTTATAGATTGGTCCATATCCAATGTTAAGAGGCTACATCTCATTGAAGATTAGGTTTCAATCATGACTATTAGACTCAATGGGTAGGGACAAAATTTAGAAACTTATCCTCTAGTTTTATATGACGAGGTGGATAATTGCGCCTACTTTCTCTTCTCCCCTTAAATGTACAAATAACCCTAATGCATTATTGGAAATGAATCTATGGGACCATTGAGAAGGAGGAAACAAGTGTCTCCTTGCTCAGGTAATAGATAGTGCATCTCAAAATCTATAATCTCTAGGAGAAGTTTGTCATTTGCATATCTATCATTCATAAATGTAGGGACAAGTTAGAAAGAATCAAGCTATTATTAAATAATAAAAAATATTAAAAGTTCCATTGGTCTATCTTTTCTTGATTAAGTGTGAAAATGAAATTCAATTAATTTTTATTATATTAGAAAGATATAAATAGGGACAATGTTTTTTATATAAAAGATGGAAAACTATGACATTAAAAGTAAGGGAAAAGTTCAAAACAAATACTCTTGTTCATTGTAGGAAAAGTAAAAGATATTAAATACCTTAACATATAATCCATGACAGGAATAGGCATAAATACATCACTTATCCTTAAAAATGACACACAAACATCATGGCCTAGTCAGTAGGAGAACACCATCAAGGAATGGATCATCTCATTATTAGAGATTGGTCCACATCCAATGTTAAGAGGCTACATGTCAATGATAATTAGGTCTCAATCATCATTATTAGACTCAATGGGTTTAACATTCTCCAAAATAGTAGGAACACAATTTAGTAACCTATCCTCTAGTTCTATATGATGGGGTGGCTAGTTGCGCCTACTTTCTCTCCTTTCCTTAAATTCACAAATAAACCTAATGCATTATGTATCTCCTTGCTGAGGTGATAGATAATGCATCTAAAAATCTCTAATCTCTAGGGGAAGTGTGTCATTTGTATCTCTATCATTCATACTTGTACAGACAAGTTAGCAAGAATAAAGCTATTATTAAATCATAAAAAATATGAAAAGTTACATAATATCAAATAACACCTCCTTCCACTTGTTCCATAAAAAATAAAAAGAAAAATATATACATGAATAAATTAACATTGATCCAAAATTATACAATCCTTGGAATCTTACTATTATCTCTCAAGAGAGCTCTCTATGATATGGATCTAAGGATATGTTTAGTAAAAAGGGATTCATCCCATCTAGAAGTAAACTTGACAAGGGGACAAAATTAGAAAAAAATATTGAGTACTCACAATTGCTCTCATTTATCACACTAGGGTTTCTAAATTACTAAGTCACTCTATTGTTTACAAAGAGGGTGTAT
>APFE031556732.1:0-15000 GCA_000404065.3 Pinus taeda
CAAAAAAAAAAAAAAAAAATACAATAAAAAAGATCCTTGGGTGAAAACCTCTCTGAGGCGCCTAAGGTAGATGGTAGAGGTGAAAACCTCATTGAGGCGCCCCTGCTGTCTCTCTGAAAAAAGAATTTGAATAAAAAAGACCCTTGGGCGAAAACCTCTCTGAGGCGCCC
Organism: Pinus taeda; assembly: GCA_000404065.3. Taxonomy (NCBI): domain Eukaryota; kingdom Viridiplantae; phylum Streptophyta; class Pinopsida; order Pinales; family Pinaceae; genus Pinus; species Pinus taeda. The sequence goes on from APFE031556732.1 coordinate 171, forward strand.
AAGGCAGGTAGTAGGGGTGAAAACCTCATTGAGGCACCCCTGCTGTCTCTTTAAAAAAAAAAAAAAGAAAAAAGAAAAAAGAAAAAAGGAAGAAACAAAAAAAAAAAAAATTAATCTCTGCAAATTGTTGCAGGTTGCAGGAACACAATGTAGAAAGGAGGCCTCCCAACACAAGGACAAGGGTCCCTACCAAGTTACCAAGCATCCTCACATACACTCCCTCCATGAATACTCATTTTTTTTCAGGGTTCGGACATAATCTGGTTGTGGTTCAACCTTCTACAGGAAGCTACAGGACTTTCTACAGGAAGTTTTGTATTTCTACAGGAAACATCCAGTAGAGCCTTTGGGCAGGCCAAAATCGATTATGGAGAGAGATTTGAAGCTTGATGTCTGTTGAGGAGGCATGCAACCACTCGTTTCTTCCATCCTCCACTTGTTTCATCCCCTTCCACCACCATTTCCACCATTTGGTCGAATATACCTACACAGTCATACCAGAGCCCTGTTTTCTCAGATAAAAATTTGTTTTTTCAAGTGAAAAATGAAGCATGCAGAGGCTCGCACACTTTACCTGTCAAGGCACCCTCAGGACCCTTCATCCATGAGCGCAACTTTGCTTGTTTCAGCATGCACCCCAGGAGGAGAAACGGCTACAGGATGTCCTACAGGAATCCTGTAGCAGCTGATCCGGCTGGAGCACATACCATGGAGACACCAGCAGCTCACATCAAACAAAGCCAGTGCATGCAGCATTCACCACCAGAAAGTCAGGTCTCGAGGTCTCATAACCAGCATCAACCAATGGAAGAGGAGCTCCAGCACCCGTGCACGAGGCAGCAGCAAGTAGATCCAGCATTCCTGATCTCGAAACCTGAAAAAAACAACGTCCACGGCCGCACAGGTAAGTGCCTAACCTTATTTCTTCGAATTACATGAACTATACTCTAAAATTTGCATGACTATAAGAATGGGCGGATTGAACAAGTTGGTGGCCATTCAACTGGCCACCCACAGCCAGTCAGACAGCCTCATAGGATCCGAATAAGCTTGGCTATGCCGAAAAGACGGGCAGTTGACACGTGGGAAGTGTCCAGTCGGGGAGAATCAACAGTATGACAGAAATGGCGGCGGTGAATGCAGAGGGAAGGATTCAGTGGTCAGAGACACGCCGAGGAATGATGGTTGTGATGTCGGCCAACGAATTGGCTAGGATAGCTCACCCCCACGCTATGAATTCCGCAGCAATTCAAAATCGACCGGTCGAATAACTCATGGTGAACTGTTGTCATTTGCACTTACAACCGTTTTGCAGCCGAGTACGCGTCCTCCTCCTTTGCAAGTTGTTAGCCCGAGCTTCTCGGTCTGTTCCAACGTCCTCCCGCAACTCAAACTCGTCCAGAACCACCGTAACGTCCTTCAGAAGCCATGAAAGATTTCTACAGGAAGCTGCGCTACAGGAAACCCAACATACGAAGGAGCTTGGACTGTTCACGTCAAGGGTGGCGATTCTCATGAGGTAGGCCCGAACATACCTTTCCCATGCAAAATAGTTCAAAAGGTGGTGAATTCGACATGCTGGGGGGGTAGAGAAAATGTAAATGCAAGTCTGTCTGTGAATCCAAAAGCCATTTCCTTATCGTTTCATGAAATTGTCTTCGTGGTTTGCATCCAATATTTTCTCCACGAGTCTTGAGTTAAATTCCTCCTGTAGAGAAGTGAGGCATTATCAAGGCTAACCGGGGGAAAAACTGTGAATTTTATATGATTATGTGTATGTTGGAGACATAGCTCTGCACTCTGTTTAGAGAAATCCCAAGTCATCCTTCTGCACCCGAGCAGTCAAGTTTCAAAACAGAGGAATTGATATGAAGAGGCCTGCAGATACCGTTTTTAACACTCTGAGAAGGAAACACACCTAGAATTCCCTGTTTGCTCAAAGCGTAAGCAAAAACAAAGTCTTTTTCACCATGCCGGGAGGGCTTATCAGAAAAGAAACCTCGGACTCCAAGAAATTAAGGGAAACCCCTGAGGTGGTGGACTTATTTTCCCGTGCACATTGGATGACATTCTGTGACAAGCTTCAAGGTCAGAATGATGAAATTACAGAAAAATTCCTAAGTTCCCTGAAGCCGAAATCGAAGACACTAGCCACTGTCAACTTCAGAGGATTGACACTCAGACTCACCCCACAGCTCATTAGCAGAGTCACCGATCTACCGATGGGGGTACCCTGGGATAAGGAGGAGAGAAAATTGGGTCAAAAAGCTAAAAAGGAGTTCTTCTTGCCAGAGGAACAATTTTCGGAGGACAAGAATGGGGTCCGAAGAACCAGCCTACAACCGTTTTATAGTGAAGTCAGCCTCCAAATTATGAAGTATATTACGTGTGAGGGGCAATTCAACATCGTATATGGTTATCATTTCCGGCTGCTAATAGAACTCAGGCACCAAATGGACCTACCTTCAGAACAAAATTGAGCATTCCCTACTTCCTCCTGCAATCCTTGATTGAGTGTGCCACAAAGTTGAGGGAGGGGACACCAGACCAGCTGGCCCATCATGGGCTTCTCAATCTCCTCGTGGAAGATGCACTCCATACTTACATTGTCCCTCTCTCCTGGGAAATTTTTCGGAATATGTATAAGGATGATGACATCCGAATTTTGGCCGAGGAGCTCACTTCCTCCAGCAGCGAGGAGAAGGAGCACACTCAGGCAGAAAAGAAAGCTAAAGGACAAGACACCCCGGGGAAAACACCAAGGAAAGAACAGAAAGGAACACAAGAAAAAGGCCAAGCTGCTAAGGCCAAAACAGTGGGTGGTAAAATAACACAAACACCCATGGAGATAAGGCTACAAAGCAGGGCATAAAGGACTGAAAAAGTCCAAGCCAGTGAAGGCACCCCTAAGGCAGCCTCAGCCAAGTTGAAGGAAAAAGCACCCTCAACCAAGCAGGCTAAAACAGTGCCATCTGGTTCTACAGGAAGCCAGAAGGCCATTTCTAAGGAAGTCTAAAAACTGCTTCTACAAGAAGCTAGAAACCAACCACTATATGACTTTCTACAGGAAGTCTGAAGAAAGGGAAGCAGAAGGAGAAATCGGCCGAGATTTTAGCTAGGGAGGCAGCAGCTGTGCTAGCCACCCTAAGCACATCTCCCAAGTAGAAGGAAAAGAGAAAGAGGGAGACTCCTCTGTATTTTAAGGAAAGGAGGAGTCTGAGGATTAAGACTGGCAGACCCCAGCCTCCATCAAAAGAGCCAATCACAATTGTGGATACCCCTACCACACCAAAGGATAGGTCCCCCTCCAAGGCATCCATCACTTATGAGTGGGGGAGCCTGAAAACATCCACATGGAAGGAAAGGATGGAGAAATTGAACTCGGAGTCCTCTCTACAGGATGCCGAGGTTTCTCTACAGGAAACTTTGGCTAGGCTGAAAGAGACTGGGAAGATGGAGGAAAGAGTAGCCAAGTCATCATAGGAGGAGGAGAAGGCCGACACCATTATGGAACCAAGCCCCCAACCCAGCCTGGGCTCTTATTATAACTTCTTAGAGGTCGGCAAAATCATTCCTCAAAAATTCACAGTGCCACTGTTTCTAGCACTAGAGGAAGAAAGAGTACGAACCCACACTTGGATGAAGATCACTAAATCCAAGGGGGTAGCATATATAGGGCCTCTAGAGGAAAAGCTCAAGGAGACCCAAAGAGAGTTGGCAAGAGTACGGCATGTGGAAAGCTCCAAACAAGCCAAGTTACGAGAAGAGAATGAGCTGCTTAGACAACAGCTATAGCTACAAAGACGGAGGAAAGAAGAGGACACAGCAGCCAAGGACACCACAGCAGAGCCTCAAGGAAAAGAAGGAATGCAAGCTGATCTTGAGGAACTAAACCAGCAACTACAGGAAAGGGAATTGCAAGCAAGCATAGAGATACAATCTCTAAAACAGCATATGCAAGAAAAGGAGGCACAACTGGCCTGCATGGCCAGCTGGGCAATGGAAGCTCTGCAATGTAGGCAGCCGGCCAAATCCTATGGCCTATACCTCAGGGATCAGTGGCTGCAATTCTAAATCAACACATTGGCACAGAGGGGTATCTCCCAAATCCAAAAACCCCAGTAGTTCATGGATCTATGTAACAACAGTTCATCGAAAGATAAGGCCAAGCTATCAGAGTTCTACCTTCATAATTTGGCCCTTCCAAACATAACCTCGTGGGACCCCAACACAGCAGTAGGGGACATGCAGCTGATGTCAATGGCCTCATGGTTAAACCATGAAGAAAAGAGAGCGGAAAAGGTCAGGAATGTCATGGACTGAGAACTACAGGAACCACTGCTGATTAGAGTAGAGCTAGGGGACCCCACAACATTGATATCTGCCCACCAACACCTAGCAACCAACTCTCAGGCTTTGTTAGAGTACATGGATCGGCAGGCTCAAGCCATAGCACACTTTGAGGATATGGAGCGACTATTGGGGGACAATTGTGTTCATGCTTGCACCCGTAGGTGGAACACATTGTCCCACAGCCTCAAAATCAGGGAATATCACATTCCAACTAGAATGAGGGAGGCCTTGGCACGAGTGCCTCTCTACAAAAAGTCTATGCAGAACCTCCAGACCAACTGGATAGGCCTCAAGTTAAGTCCACCTTTGCTTTTGGGATTGTTAGAAGGAGGCACAAAAGAAGAAGAGCATAAGCAGTGGGAAGAGGTGGAAAGGAAGGCCGGATTCCATGACAGTGAGGAGGATACCACTTCAGAAGCCTGGGATGTGAGGGAGGCGATCAAAGCAATTAAGGACGAGGAGTTGGACTAGTTGCTCAGAGGATGAGCAACCCTTTTAGCAGGGGGGTGATGATGAGCCCCGAATTGGGTAACTTATTGGGCTCATTTGGCCTAATTATCCTTGTTCAGCCCTTGTTCAATCCTTCATTTTTCATAGCTTATGCATTATTTTTCAGTATGTTTATGTCATTTGTACGAATAAGGGTAGTCACTCTTCCTAGGTGGCTAACACGTGCTTATTTCAGGTTTTTTGACACATGTTGGAGGAAAACCGAGCAATCATGGGCTAGAAGACAACCAAGCTTGAAGTGAGGATTCATAGGAGGGTTTTCTGTGACATTAAATAACCCTTCCTCTGGATCTTCACCCCCAACTCCGAGCTCCAAAGGCCACCAAAAACAGATCTTGAAGGCAGCCAAACAGATTTTGGAAAAGGGACTGTCTACTCAGTTTTGGTAGCCAAGTCCCATAGATTTAGGAGGCCATCTAGGGCCCTTGTGGTGTATAAATGATAAGGCCTCAGCCTTCGTAAGGGACTTTTGAAACCATTGCATATTTTGCACTACAGTGTTGTCAGCTTTAGCTTGTTCTCTTGTAGCCATTTTGGCATAACTTTTGACTTATGACTATTTTTTGATAATGAGAAGCAGTCTGATTTTATATCAACTCTGAGTTTTCTATAGGAGTCGTAGCTCTCAGGGTTGGGCCCAACGTGAGATCCTAGGGTCTCCTTTATGTACTGTTATCTTTCCTTTATGCATCATTGTTTTCCTTTTATGCATTTGCAAACGTATTTCTGTTAGGCAGATTTAGTTGTGTTGATTAACTAGGTCACTGTTTATGAATATAATTGCTTCAGATGTTTAGAATAGATTGGTAGGATAATAACAAGGAAAAAAGCTCCAGAAAAGGGTCAACAACACTTTTGGTTTCACCTCTTCCTTATTGGATCAGGGGCTGGAATTGAAGTAACTGTGTTGTCCCAACAAAAACACTAGTTTTCTTTACCATGCAATCCTTAGTGTATTGTTTTCATTTGCAAAAGTTGGTTATGTGTTCAGATCTCTGAAATGTTTCATTGCATAGTTGATATACATGGTTCTCTTTCAAATCAAGCTATTGTTCATTCACTTTATTGTTAGTTAGATTAGATTAGCTGGGACTTTGATTATTTGCAAGACTTTGTTGATTCAGTTGAACGTACACAGTGCAGGGCATCTCTACCACTCTTTCATCCACCTAAGCTTCATCAGAGCCATCTGTTCCATCTCCTAGCTAGGTTCATCATCTCACACCTATCCTTTTTCCCACGTAACCCTACCTTTGTGTGCAATCATAGTTTCAACCTTCTTTGAGCCAAGTCAGACTTCTACACCTTCTCACCACTCCATCCACCAGTCCCTGGGCCACTCCAGGCCCCTATCCTACCTCCACATCCATTCATGCATCTTCCCTCACTCACCCATCCTCTAAAAACCAATTTTTAAACATCCTGTAGAAATTTCTGGACATCCTGTAGAAATTCCTAAACATCTTGTAGAACCCCTGCAGACTTCCTGTGGAAGCTCACAAATGAGGTTTCTTGATAGCCAAACTTTGTGAAACTCTTTGGAAGGGTGTTAGGGACTCCTTAGACCCTCTCTGAACCTTCCTAACCTTTTCCAAGCATTTCTCCTCCTTGATCCACCCTTACATAGTCAAATCACAATCAAAAGCACAGTGAAAGCATATGCATGATGAAACTGACGACTTAATAAAAAATACAAAAAGATGTTTTCTTCAGATACAGGTAGTCTAGACACATGTATTTTACCTTCATAGAAGTAATGGCACCTCTTTCAGCAGTTTGCATTCTCTCCTTTGCATCAGTAGGACTAACTGGTAGAATTAGGGTTTGTTAGGGTTTGCGCTTTCCTTCAGTTTCTCAATCTCTTTTCGCAAATAGATTAGCTTCCTTCGAGTTAGCTTTCATCCATCAATTTAAAAGCTTCTTCTGAGAGCTCATAGAAGTTGGCTTAAGCTCCTAGTGGACATGTGCCAGCTGACCAAGTGACAACTACGACAAGAGCTAGTACTTGTGCATACAGCACCGTCGCTTCCAAGTTTGTTACGAACTACCGAGTTGATAAAAGTAAAGAAGGGAGTCCCAGGAGTTGCAAAATTATTGCTGCAATACTGGAGCCCACCAATCTTCCCCTTACTTTGAGAGCAAATTAGAAAGAAAACAAATTTCTCAGTCTGGGAGATGAATGTACTGCATTGTTTGGCATATATTAAAGAGATGGTGGTAGGTGGGGATACACTGGTATCCTGTATAACTTATTACCCAAATAAATAATAGTAGTGTGAGGCCTCGACTCATATACAACATGACACTTCCAGAAGTATGGTTGTCCTAATAATACATCACAAACTTCAAGGGGATCAACTTCACACAATACCTCATCTCTGAAGGACTTGATGATGTAGGGAAGGCGACACTGTTGGCTGACGCAAAGATCTCATCCTTGGTGAAGCAACCCGATAGTGTATGGTTGTTAGTGTGGTGTGGTTGGTAGACCCAACCGCATCAAAACCTCTACTGAAATGAGGTTCTATTGGCTCCTGCTGTCGACAATGAATTGTAGTGACGAACCCTTCACCCACATCTGTGAGTGGAAGAGACACTCCCCCTCGTCTAGATCCTCCATCTCAATCTTATGGATCTTGGTGGTGGCAACAGTGGTGTTAGGATCTGCATCAATAATCTACTTCCCTTTTTCATTCCCCTTTTCAGGTTCTGACTTAGAGTTGGAACATGCATCTAATTTTGAAGCCTTCAGCTCGGCCCCCAGTGACTGATTGGCCTAAAACTCACTTGTGTTGTGAGTGGGTCTCTTATGGAACTCACACCACTTTCTTGTGTCCTTCTTTGTCTTCATGGTGTTATTCTTTATTTTTGACTTCAATGGGTTATCCTGGATCACCCCACCTTGGCTCTGTCCTTTGTTTTGCAGTTTGGGGCACCTTTCCCTTGCTTTAGATTCATAGATCCAAAGCCTCGCTTCTTCTATTTAAACTTTTGCTCAATCTTGACATCATATTGGTAGGCGGCGCCAAGCGAGAAGATGTCTAGGAACTCCATCTCATCTTGGATGTATTTGTGCAGATAACTACGGTACTTGAGTACCAGATGCTGCTCAAAATCCTTGATACCCAGCTTTGTGCGAAGGGTGTGAAAAATATTTTTGAAATTTCGCACGTCTTGGTCCCTTCCCTGCCATAATGTGGTCCCCTTTATGTACTTATCTTCATAGCTCTCGACAAGGTAATACTGCTCCTTGATGGAGTCTCGGAATGAGTTCCAAGTGGGTGCGACTGAAAATAGTGAGGATTCCCTCTTGTCCTTCTACTCACAGTAAGTTTCCCACCAGTCCTTGACGTGGGGGGCGGATTTGAGGAGTGAAAAAGTAATATTGTCCCTATTGGAACAATCATGAAACAAAAAACACTCTTCCAACAAATTTAACCATCCATGCATTGCATATGCATCTTTCTGGCCTTCAAATATGGGGATAGCAAAGTTGACTTGTACCTCGAGAGGAATGGTGCCTCCAGAGCGGCTCTCAAATGAATATGTGTCGCATGTGGGAATTCGCTCAAGGATATGGGAAAATTTGTCCATCATCATGTTCCTCTGCTCCTCGAGGGATTTTTCAGGTAATAATTTGAAGGTGTCTCCTTCTCCCACGTCTTTCTTTTCTTCTTCCATGGGAGGTTGTCGGGGTTTGTGAGGCTGGTCTTGCAAAGGTTCAACCAGTTCGAACCCTAACTCCTTATACCCTGACCTCATTGGGGACATGCAAATAAAAACAGAGAAAGAGAAACTATCTCTAATACCACTGATCCAGACTTATGCAAGAACACAACAGAATATAGATATAAATATAAACATATAGATGTAGTAGGAATAAAACTTCATTTAGTTAATATCAAATAAATGAACATACAAAATGAAAATAAACTAGCTCAATCGATGGTAGCTTATCTATGAGAAGAGATGTGGAAGAGACATGCCTCAGGACAGTGTTACAATGAGGCTCGAAGGCCTATTTATTATTGAGAAATAATGGAAAACCTTAAACATCCAAAAACCTAACCTTAGGAGATGAAGCGCCAAAATTATGGGCCCTGTTGGGGTAAATTGGTACATCAATTTCCTGGGGTCGTAACTTTGGCATACAATATCTGTTTGACATGCACGATTCCTCATTAGAAAAATCTATCCGAGGATTATAAATTTCAACTGAAAATGTCAAGCAAAGACTTATGTTTTCCCATTTTCCACAAAAATGCCGTTTAAGGCCTCAAAACAGATATTGAAGTTTAAGACCCGAAAACCTGCCAAAAATAGTAAATTGTGCTACAATTAAGGAAATTGTAAAAATAAAAGAAACAATGGTGGGGGTCCAAGTGGAATAGGTAGGTGGCCACTAATATCCACTTGGATCAATCCTCCCCCCTCAGGGAGAAATGTTCCCCATTGCATTGAGTGCCTCCATGAGATGGGGAAACTTCTGTTGAACTTGGTCCCTAGTGAGCCACTTGCCTTGGTGCAAACGTTGGCCAACTTTGACAACCTGATACAATTGGATCTTCTGCTGCGAGTGTTATTGATCTATGTGTCCATGATCCAATCAGTTGTGGCATGTTCCATGTAGTGTGGGTTTAACTCTGTTGGTGTGAGTTGTTTTGCAGTGTCTGGTGTGTCCTATAATGGTTGAAAGTATGGTTGAAGGCAATCCACATTGAACACTAGGTGCAGCCCAAGGAATAGGAGTATGTTGAGCTCAAAAGCATTATCTCCCAAATCCTTGGTAATGGTTTAATGCCCATATTGGAGTGGTATGAGCTTCAGATGGGCATCGAAAACGCATTCTTTCTACAAATGCAACCAAAATTTGTCGCCTGCCTAAAACTTATGTGGCACCCGATTTTGATCATGTCGTTACTTGTACTTGGAATTGGACTTCTCCAAGATGTTGTGAACCTGCTAGCAGATATGCTGGATGTGTTCAATAAATCTGGTTGCTTTATCAGCCTTAGACATTACATGTGTGGATTCTGTCTGTGTAGTCACATGAGGCATGACAACATCAATAAGACATAATGGTTAAAATCCTAGACCCACTTGAAAGGGACTACTACCAGTTGAGCTATGGAGAGTTATGTTATAACTGTGTTGCACATAGGGAAGGCTCTCATCCCAGTTTTGTGGATGCTTGGAGTTGTACATGCAGAGTATGTGCACTATCATCTTGTTGACGACCTCTGTCTGGCCATCAATTTGGGGATGGAATGTAGTCGACTTGCTGAGATTGGTATCCAATAGTGTCCCTAGGATTGACCAGAATGTGCTTAGGAACCTACTAACTTGATCTGATATAATGGTCTACGGGATCCCAAAATGTACCCACACTCGTTCAAAGAAGAGTTTGGCAGTGTCCTCTGTTGTGATACTCTTCTTGCAGGCCGCCAATATAGCCATCTTAGACCACGACCACAAATACAAAGTCATTACCATGCTTGGTAGAAGGGAGGCCAGACAAATAGTCCATCGAGATGGATTCCCAAGGGTCGATGGGAGTAGGCAAAGGAGTGTACAGGCCTTTCTTCTTGATGGTTGGCTTGGCAATGGTGCAAGCATTGCAAGATCTGATATATTTCCCAACATCCTTTAGGATTTTTGGCCAATAAAAGTACTTTTGTAGCACGGCCACAATTTTCTCCACACCAAAGTGTCCTGTGACCCGACTGTAGTGCACCTCCCAAATAAATTTGCCACGCTCGCTTGAAGGAACAAAGAGGGGGCTCAAGTAGCATAAAATGTGTCCTGGAGCTGGAAATCAGGAACTTGCCATAAACTAGCATCTGGTATGCGGAGGTGAACTTTGGATCATTTTTGCATAGTTACAACCAATCTGAGCTTTTTTGGCCACAAGAGTTGAGAATGGTAGTCAGTGTTGAAACTAAGGGGCGACTGAGGCAGTCTGCAACATGATTGGTGCTGCCCTTTTTGTATTTAATGTTCAAGTGGAATTGTTTCAGATATGTAGACCACTTCTGATGGCGATCATTCTACAACTTCTCTTGTGTCTGTATAAACTGAAGAGGTCGGTGATCAGTGTGGATGATCATCTCCTTCCCCTAAATGTAATGCTTCCATTTCCAGCAAGCCTGCACGAAGGAACACATCTCTTTATCATAGGTGGGGTACTTCCTAGTTGTGTCAAAAATCGTCTCACTATGATAGGCCATTGGATGTCCATGTTAGGTGATGACTACATTAATAACATAGTTGGAGGCACTTGTCTTAATTTAAAATGGCTACCGCAGGTCTAGCAATGTGAGTACCCATGCAAAGAAAAGGCGACACTTCAACTCAACGAATGCCTTATGTTGGGACTCGGACCAGGAAAACTTTTCTTTCGCTCCGTCGTTGGTAATATAACTCAAAGGCTAAGTGATATGGGGGAATCCCAACAAGAACCTCCGATAAAAATTTGCAAGGCCCAAAAATTTGCAAAGCTCCATTAGAGTGGTCGGGGCTAGCCAATCCCGAATTAATTGGATCTTAGTCGAATCCACACGCATGCCTCTCTCATCTATGATGTAACCTAGATATTGGACCTAGCTCATGCCAAAGGTGCATTTCTCCAAGTTGACACATAATTTGTCCTACCGCAGGGTTTGAAGGGCCTACCAAATGTGTTGCAAGTGTTCTTCCCAACTCTTGTCGCTGATGAAGATGTCATCTAAATAAATAACCACGAATGAGTTGGTGAATGGCCGCAATATGTCATCCATTAGCCTCATAAAAGTAGCGGGGGCATTTGTTAACCCGAAAGGCATAACCAACCATTCAAAAAGACCTTCCTTAGATTTGAAGGTGATCTTCCATACATTTGTGGTTTCTATTGGAAGTTGGTGATAGCCATACTTCAAATCGATCTTGCTGAAATACTTGCCCCCCTTGAGTTAGTCCAGAAGGTCATCAATCCGTGGGATTGGTTACCTATTTCTAACATTGATTTTGTTTAGTGTTTGATAATCAATGCAAAGCCTCCAAGCCCCATCCTTCTTCTATACAAGTGAAATCGAGCTCGTAGAAGGCGAGGAACTTGGTCGGATGTGCCCTTTTTGCAAAAATGGAGCACTGATATATCAACCCATTGGATAGAGTTGCTCCGAGAATCAGATCGATCAAATTCTTGACCTGACAGTGCAAGGGTACCCCTGTGGGTGAGGAAAATATGTCCCTGTATTCTTCCACCACCTTATCTACCTTCTTCTACTAGGTGGAGGAACCCTTCACGGGGGCTATGGATGTGGTCACGGACTTTCCCTTACTTTGAGAGCGAATAAAAAAGAGAACAAATTTCCCAGTTTGGGAGGTGATATTATGCATTGCTTGGCAGAGATCAAAGAGATGGTGGTAGTTGGGGCTACCTCTGGTATCCTATATAACTTATTAACTAAAGAAATAATAACATTGTTAGGCCTCGACTCATATACAACATGATGCTTCCACAAGTATGGTTGTCCTAATAATAGATCACAAACTTCAAGAGGAGAAATATCAGTCAATACCTCATCCATGAAGGGCTTGATGTTGTATGGAAGGCGACACTATTGGCTGACGCGAAAATATTGTCCTTGGTGAAGCCACCCAATGGTGTACGGATGTAGGTGTGGTGTGGTTGGTAGGCCTGACCACTTCATGACCTCTACTAAAATGAGGTTATTTTGGCTCCCGCTATCAATAATGAATTGTAGCGGCGAACTCTTCACCCACATCTATGACTGGAAGAGACGCCCCCCTCCTCTGGATCTTCGGTCTCAATATTATGTATCTTGGTGCTAGCAACAGTGGCGTTGGGATCCACATCAATAATATGCTTCCCTTTGTCATCCTCCTTGTCGAGTTCAGACTCAAATCCAAAACATGCATCTAATTCTGAAGCCTTCAGCTCGGTTACTAGTGACTACTTGGCCTGACTCTCACTTGTGTTGTAAGTGGGACTCTTATGGAACTCACACCACTTTCTTGTGTCCTTCTTTGCCTTCATGGTGTTATTCTTTGTTTGTGGCTTCAATCGATTGTACTGGGTCACCCTTCCTTGGCTTTTTCCTTCGTTTTGCGGTTTGGGGGCACATTTCCCTTGCTTCAGATTTACAGGTCCAAAGTCTCGCTTCTTTTGTTTAAACCCCTGCTTGATTTCGATAGCAATCGGTAAGCAGCACAAAGCGAGGATATGTCTAGGAACTCCATCTCGTCTTGGATGTATTTGTGCAAACAACCGCAGTACTTGAGTAGCAGATGCCGCTTAGAATCCTTGATACCCAACTTCATGCGAAGGGTATGAAAAATATTTTTGAACTCTGGCACATATTGGTCCCTTCCCTACCGTAGTGTGGTCCACTTTATGTACTTATCTTCATAGCTGTTGATAGGGTAATACGGCTCCTTGATAGTGCCTCAAAAAAAGTTCCAACTGGGTGCGGCTGAAAACAGTGAGGGTTCCCTCTTGTCCTTCTACTCACAATAGGTTTCCCTCCAGTCCTTGGTGTGGGGGGTGGCTTTGAGGAGTGCAAAAGTAATATTTCCCTATTGGAAAAATCATGAACCAAAAAATACCCTTCCAACAAATTTAACCATCTATCTACAACGCCTGCATCTATATGGTCTTCAAATATGGGGATATCAAAGTTTATTTGTACCTTGAAGAGAGTGGTTCCTCTAGAGTGGTTGTCGGATGAAGATGCATCACTTTTAGGCATTCGCCAAAGGATCTGGGAAAAGTTGTCCAATAGTGCATTCCTTTGTCACTTTAGGGCTTTCTTTGAGCAATATTTTGAAGGGATATCTTGCTCTCTCATCTTTATTTTCTTCTGCCATGGGAAATTGTTGGGGATTGTGAGGTTGGTCTTGCAAAGGTTCAACCAATTCAAGCCCTAACTCCTTATACCCTTACCTCGTTGGGGACATGCAAAGAAAAACATAGAAAGAGAAGATTGCTTTGATACCACTGATCTGAACTTATGCAGGTATGCAACAAAATACAAATATAAACATAAACACAGAGATACAACAGGAATAAAACTTTATTTCATTAATATCAAAGAACTGAAATAAGCTTACATACATAACGGAAATAAACTAGCTCAAGCGATGGTAACTTATCCCTGAGAAGAGATGTGACATCTACATGCCTCTAAGTTATGTTACAATGAGACTTGAAGGCCTATTTATTATTGAGAAACAATGGAAAACTCTAAACGTCCAAAAACCTAACCCTAGGAGATGAAGTACCAAAACTATGGGCCCCGTTGGGGTAAATTGGTACATCAATTTCCTGGGGATGTAACTTTAGAATACGATATCTATTTGATGCGCATGATAGCTCATTAGAAATAGATATCAAAGGACTATAAATTTTGACTATGAATGTTGATCAAACACTCACATTTTCTCATTTTCCAAAAAAAACATCGTTTAGGACCTCAAAACGGCTCAAGCAGTTCAAGACCCGAAAAACTGCCAAAAATAGTAAATTGTGCTACAATTAAGGAAACTAAATAATTGAAAGAAACAAATGTGGGGGTTCAAGTGGAATAGGCAGGTGGCCACCAATATCCAATTGGATCAAAGGATAATGTGGTTTAGTCGATATCGATGATCTAAGTAACCTTTCTTCATCTAATTTACAAAAATTTCTTGTTTAGATGTAAATCCTCTATCATATAAAATGAAAAGTGAGATGACGTGATTACATATTTGTGATTCATGACAAACATTTCAATGTTTACAACATTAGTTAGTAGAATTAGGTCTCCACACCAGTTTCCTTGATCCCAAAGTTTGTAAAACTTTCCATATTTAGATTTGTATATCATTTTTCTTGATAATCTTTTTGTCATTTTTCTTGGTAATATTTTCTTTATATTAGAATGTCTTTCTAACCAGCTTAGGTTCATCTGAACTCTGGATCTACCAA
>APFE031556732.1:17500-32613 GCA_000404065.3 Pinus taeda
ACAAACGTTATAAGAACCAGTAGGATTCAAGATGATGATGTCAACCATGGGGGATGCTTCATCATTTTTGGGGTAAAAAAGTAAAAAATAATAAAATAATAAAACTACTTTTTCAACTTGTATTTTCAACTTATCTCCCTAAGGCTTTACTCAAATTTCGAGTGGGAGTACTCGTTGGATGAAAAAATTAATTCCTTATCCAAGGAGTACCCATTTTGTATACTTTTTATAGATACTGCTATATGAAAAATGTGAAATACATGAAAAAACGTGATTACAATCAAGTTTTTCATGTATTTCTCATTTTTCGTGTAGCATGGTCCATCGAAAGTAAGAAACATGGGAACTCCTTAGATGAGGAATCAAACTATGCATCCAACGAGTGTTCCTTCTCAAAATTTGAGTAAACCCATAGGGAGATAATTTGAAAATACGAGTTGAAAAAGTAGTTTTTTCTTTTTTACCTCTAAAATTTGATGATGTAATCTAATCTTATTTTATTATCACCACTACTATTTTATAATTTCCTTAGGAGGCCCATTTTAGACCTTAGAATTCCCCTAATGTTTGGTCCAGTTCAGGCTGACACGACAAACTTTGAGCTACGAAGTTTTCCTTCTTGACTGCATCAATGCTCAGATTGATGCCAACACATATATGGCCTCTCTTAGATGACGCAGTGCACCTCTTAGATAAGTCGTTTGAAATCCTATTAAGCCACCTCCAAATGTCATAGTCATCGACTTGGTTCAATACTGGACTCCTCAATTGGCAATGAAGTTGGACATATCCATCGTGCTCTTTCTCATCTTCGGTATAGCATATTTGAGTTATCAGCTCTCAATGTTTCTTAAAAATAAAAATAAAAACCAAAAGATAACAAAAAAAAAGGGGAACACCCATTAATATGTCATGCACATCTAAAGTCTGCAAGAAACACATGCCAAATGTGAGCAAGTTGTCGAAGCCACTCAAAATCATTCTGAAATTACTCAAAATCATCCATTTTGGTGCTTATGGAACATTAGAATCATCAGCTTCTATAGGCACTATGGGACATTGACGCTTTCGGAGTTTAAATGAGAAGGCTTCAGTTAATAACAAACATGATGTCCCTTGTCACAACTAAAACAAGCACCTAAGCCTCTACTTTCAACTTTGGATTCTTTATTTTGCCTTGTTTCGGTAGGCACACACCAATGTTCAAATTGAAACTCAAGGTTATATCCAAGCGTTGAGCCACCCCTCTTGATTAACAAAATAACCTCTCCACCAAATCTTAATATATTCGATTTCATGTAGAATGTAAAGGGACAAGACTCATATGCTTGAATCACTAAAGTTTGTGAGACTTGAAGGCATAAACCTCCATTTCCATAATTGTTGCCAATTGTGGCTTCCAATTTTCCAAACGCTAGTAAATCCAATAAGGCAAATGCCATAAATCGAACGAGCTATTTTGTAGCTAGAGAAGTTGTAACCTACTATTTTTTATCTGTCGCGCAAACCATTGCAAATGGTCATGCTACTTTGTTACACTTGTGAGAGCTATCTCCACTAGGGGCGAGGCGGTAGGGCACATGGCCTCATGCAAGGTCATATGTTGTTTGAAAGGAGGTGTGGGTTATATATATATATATATATATAATTGGGTTATTGACAAATATGGCAATGGCATTTTGGCATAGATTTTTCTAATTGGCTTGGTTGTTTGCTTGAATCTTTAATGCACTTGGACTAGTGCAGTTACACATAACTTAGTTCGGGCTTTGAGGCTCAGTTATTTGAGAACACCATTTCAAGCTCTACTACTAATCATGGTTATCCCATTTGCTTCATTTGAGTAGCCAGACCTTTCCTTGCTTGGAAAAGGAACCATATCTATCTCTTTAGGCATCTATATTTTGAGTTTGTTCTTCAGTCGGAACTGTATTGATTTAATTCTACAAATTATAGAGCAACACACACTAAAAATAATGGGTATGGTTACTCAAGTAACATAATTGATTACCAACCGTGTTAAAAAATAGGTATCAACCTTCTACTTCCAGATCTAATATCAATCTTCGGAATTATGTTCATTGGGGCACTCTGAGTTAGAGATGTTGTTGGCACTGCAAGCATTAAGGTTTGGGTTTTCTATGCAATTATTGAATTGTCTGCATTCTTATGTGGAGCACCAATGAATTAATCTCTTGATAGTGTACTAGAGTGGGCACTCCTATCTGATTAACCATATTAAAGAAAAATCTATTTAAAATATTAAGGTATAGTTTAAAATATTTAATTATATCTAAAATTATATTTATCACTTGTCTTTTTATTAAAAGCTATGGTCAAGGACTAATGTTGATAATACACACGTCACATAGTGAAATAACATAAAACCAATATTCTGGTTGTCTCACATGAGCTTAGAAAATGCACCCGCATGAAGCATTGAAAAAGGCTAATGTGGTTTAGTCAATATCAATGATTTAAGTAACTTTTCTTCATCTAAAATAAATAAATAAATAAAAATAAAATCTTGTCCAAATATATCATATAGAATGAATAGTGACATGGCGTTATTATCAATGATTTAAGTAACCTTTCTTCATCTAATTTACAATTTTTTCTTGTTGAGATGTAAATCCTCTATCATATAAAATGAAAAGTGAGATGACCCTATCACATATTTGTGACTCATGGCAAACATTTCAATGTTTCAAACATTAGTTAGCAGAATAAGGTCTCCTCACATGTTTCCTAGATCCCAAAGTTTGGTAATCTTTCCATATTTAGATTGGTATACCATAATTGTTCTTGGTAAATTTTTTCTTTAGATTAGAATGTCTTTCTAACCAACCTAGATCCATTTTAATTCCAGATATACTAAGTGCCTAGAATGATCAAATCTCTTGATATGCAAAAATCTTTTAGAGTGAAAAGAGATTGATCCATCTGGGTGCTTGGTAGATTCAGAGTTAAGATGGATCTGGGTTGGTATAATATATATGTGGTTGACATTGAAATTTTTTATTTATAATTCATGTTCTCCACATTAAAATGTTAAAACATGCCCCCTCATAAATTTTTCCTATATGCCATACATTTATTATTTTTATTATTAATATTTTCTAAAATATTACATATTAAATCCATATTAAGCATTAAAAGAATTACAAATATCCCTCATACATTGAATTAGAAAGCAACTATTAATGAGATAAGAATTCTCTCAATCTTTCTTTCTTTATATATTTTTCGTGTTAAAATTTTTTACCCAACCTACACATCTTCCTAGTTATGGAAAGTGAAAATATAAGAAATTTTTTAATTTAAATTACTTTATTTTTCTCTATATAAATTAAATGTACAATTATCTTATTTAATATGGACATTGAAGTATTTTAGTCATAGTTACAATAAAATATTTTTTGTTCTTAATGTATTTTTGTTTTAAATATAACATGTAAACTAAATGTACAATGAGTTACACATCATGTGATTTCTTGTCATCTCTATATTAAGTAGTGAAGAAATTATATTTTACATTTCTGCAACTAAAAGGTAATTTATTTATTTATTTTACTTTGGGTTACTTTATATCTTTATATAAAGTTATGTAAAATTAAGGTTGAAATTGAAGTATTTTAGTTATGGTCAACATTAATTTATTTTGTTATTACTATTTTTAATCTGTTAACTTAAATTATTATTTTATTGTTTTTAAATGTAACATTGTGTGACAATATATCTCCCATAATGAGTTGTAGAAGTCTCTCGACGCAACCACATTTGTCTTAGTATAACGACTTACATTGAAAATAATATTTATTTAGGAAATTCAATATAGTTTATATATCCAATTAACTAAACAATATATTGAAATAAATAAATATTATGTGATATTCTCCTTATTATCAATATTGTTATATAGCTCCAACAAAATATATTTTTTACTTAATTAATTCATATTATCACGTTGTATAATGAACACACATACTAATAGAGTCTTTTAAAAATATTAAGTTATATATATAAAGCATTATAATAATTAAATTTAATAATCTTATTTAATTATTAATTAAATTGACAAGATTAAATTACCACTAAGAGAAAGTAGCTTTTAAGAAATTGGATTTGTATTTAGCAACATGAAAGTCCAACTTCAATTTAATATATTCTTTCTTTTGGATGTTGTTGAGGGTGGCCATCTTGTAATTGGAATCCATCCATCTAGTATTCAACCCATGCCTCCATGACCCTTTAGTTGATTATGATAATGACAAGGGTATAGTAGGACATGTCATTTAAGTGACAAATACATGTGAAATTTGAGTGGTTGAATTTGTAGTTCTAGAGACCTGCCTTGCAAATAACCCTGATTTGATGAGACCAATTCCTTATGTTTTGGAGAAGAAGATTCCATCATGTGTCAAAGCAATTATCACCAAGAGGCTTGAATCAAAATATCACATTTGTGAACACATCATTTGTTAGCACAACTTTAATTGTGCTTAATTATGCCGATAGGTGTTTCTCTGTAGGGTTGGTGTGGGAAGGCACTATTCATCCCAACCAATTTCAAAGCCTCGTTTTCATCTTCCTCCCTCAAATTAAGATCTAGCACGTGGACCTCATCCAACAAAATAAAGAAGACACAATACTTACCCTTGATTTTTGTTGAGGCTCTCCATTGGGGTTTTCTTGGTCGGCATATTGAAAACATTGTTGCACATCTCATATTCATCATCAATGTTGTTGAATCACTCATAAATATTTCAAGAAGAATCCACAATGGTTCTAGCGAAAAAAGCATAATAGGCGAAATCTTGGTGTTTCTTCTTACTAGCTCTGTTGTGGATCTCCTCAGAGAAAATTTGAAGTGTGACTAAACACTGAAAATATAGTTCTACATTTTACCTTTGTCATCTCTATTGTTGAATCACTCAAAGAAATATTCATGTGAAACTTTCTTGGGCTGGATATTGAAAATATCCTTTTACTTTTTTATTTCTCCGCCACTTTCGTTGGATCATTATTATTGAATCTTGTACTAAACGAAGTTGAGGATATCCTTCTCTCACTGGTGGATTTCAAAAGCATATTTGAGGTTCTAGAAAATATTTAAATAGATTTTCTCCCACATTTTCACCAAATGAATATTATTTTTAAGCTTGTGCACGATTGTTTCATTCAACTTCCTCTCATCAATTGCCCTGAATTCATATAGATGGTCAAAAATCTTGAACTTTGATATGAAATTCTTCATCTTAAGAGATAATAGGGAATGCAACTAGTAATCAACAAAACCATGTATCTTCTTCTCCAGCTGGTGGCTTTCAAAAAGCATATCTGAGGTTCTAGAAAATGTTAAAACAACTTGTTTTCTCACACTTTTTCACCACCTGAACAATATTATTCAGCTTGGGAATGATTGTATCATTCACCTTCCTCTCATCCATTGCCCCCAAATTGTATAGATGGCAAAGAATCTTGACCTTTGATATGAGATTCTTCAACTTAAGAGATAATTGGGAAGGAATTTGGTATTGAAAGAAGTCATGGATCTCCTTCTCTAGCTAGTGGATTTCAAAAGAAAACAATGTAAACTATCAAATGAGAACTGTAAACTAAAAATGAGTACTCTAGCAAAAAAAACTCTAAAAAAACATGAAAAAACAACCCGAAAACGAAAATATTGATGTTGGAATAACGTTTTTTTGGGTAAATTTTCAACATTTTTTTAAAATGACAATAAAAGCCAACAAAAACGAAATTTTTGTGTAAAAAACACCCTGAAAATGAGCAGTGTTGATGCTGGAATAATGTTTTTTTTATGAGGTAAATTTTCTATATTTTTTAGTAAAATGTTGTTAAATATAAAATATCATGACTCTGAGAAACCTTAAAATTCCAATGATTTTCAGGCATGACATTAAAGATAAAATATCATGACTTAGAAAAACCTTAAAATTTTGACAATTTTTCAACCCTGAAATTAAAACCAAAGATCATGACTAAAGAAAGCCTTAAGTTTTCAATATATTTCAACCATGGCATTATGGAAATTTTTATGACTAAAAAAACTTTAAAAGTGAACACTTGAATGAAAGAGTCATTATACCAAGAGTAATTTCTTTTTTAAATGCTAAAAGTATAATGATTTTAAAATCTTAGCCTTAGACAACTTGACACATTACAACAAAAATTTGAAAAGCAACCATCAAATTGATACACAGTGTAGGCGAACTCAACTCATTGTAATGAAAATTTAAAGACCAACCATGAAATAACACGTTATAGGGGCGGCCTCGGCCCATTATAACGAAAACTGTGAAATCAACTATCAAATTAACACATAATGGGATTGGGTTGCTAGTCGAGGATTGACACAGACCTTGCACATAAATAATAATAATAATAATAATAAATAATAAATATATAAATAAATAAAAAATAAATTACAAAAGAATACAAAAATTAAATTATTGAAAAATAAAAACTAAAAAATACAAAAAAAGTTTGTGGATGGTAAGGGTCCACATGTCCAAAGATTTTCTGTTGAGAAGAAAGTCTAGGTCACTGCCCACTGGGTTGGTAGGTGAGTCCAATGGCGAGTTGGTCGGAGTGACACTTGTCCTAGGTCCCTTGTTCCGGTTAGCAAAAATGGAAGGTGACGAACATGGAACGTACTAGCCTTTCAA
The DNA here is from genome assembly GCA_000404065.3 of Pinus taeda. Classification (NCBI taxonomy): domain Eukaryota; kingdom Viridiplantae; phylum Streptophyta; class Pinopsida; order Pinales; family Pinaceae; genus Pinus; species Pinus taeda. The sequence continues at coordinate 24,193 of APFE031556732.1, forward strand.
GAGTCGCACGGCAGTCGACACATACCTAAGCATGGATTTCCACTTCTTCTCTACCCAGTCCCTCATGTCTGGTTCAGAAATTTCCGAGAAGTACCACCTTACAACTAGAGCGCGCTTCTGAAGACTGGTAATGTTGTCAGATAGAACAACACTGTCCAAAGATAGTGCAGGTGGCGGGAAGATGGTTTTAGTTGAATGCTGCTTGTGCTTGGTACGTCGTCGCCATGCAGCATGTTCGCCACCCTGCGAAACGAGGGATGCATGGTCGCCATCTGGAATATGGGCATCACCCAATATATTTTTCCAAGTGTCCAAAGAACATGGGCCACCCCGGCAGTCAACATTCACAAATTGAAGGAGTGACTTAGCATCCATCGTGGCCCGAATAAGGGCCTCGTTAATAGTTGAGTCGGAGTAGTGACCCGTCATATTGCCCAGAGCATGAAAAGGAAACAACCAGATCCCAAAGCGTCGATTGACGGCAATAAATGAGGATATACAGGTGGGTAGCTGAGAAATAACTATGATCCCCTCGAGGACCAGGAGGAATGTTTACAAGGGAGAGGACACGAGCGGAGAATAAACCCACATACCACCAAGACTGAAGTATGATGTCAGGAGATCGTCTAAATCAGGCAAAAAGGACGATGCTAACAAGGGGAATAATATCGAATTTAAAGGGGAGATGTACGAGGATCCAGGAGCACATGGGAAAGTGTTCGACAAACAGGTGTTGGCATTAGGATGTGATCTCAGAAGTAAATGCCACCTACACTCATCTGGATAATATCGCTCGTCAGAGAAAGGGACCATTCCGATATTGGAAAACGAATTCGGAAAGTGACCAAAGCCGAGTGATCAGTTAGGTAAGAGCAGACCAGAGGATGGTGGAGATTAACAAGATCCTAGTTGCAACAGCAGTAATAACAACTGTAACAAGACATCTAGTAGTTACATATCCTAAAACCAAAGTTTTTGCAAGGTCGGGTGATATAGCAAATGCAAGGCCAACAATCTCGGATGGAAGCAAAATCGTTAATGAGTAGGAAAGGTTCTTCCTTAGCGAAAAAGGCTGACCAAGAGTATCCAAAAGAGTCAGACCCGAATGACATGTGGACGATGACGTAGAGGGTGGAAATGGGTAATATATATATATATATATATAGATACAAATGAGAATATAGAGAGAAATAGCAAAGATAAGAAAAATATGATAGAGAACAGAGTGCATGAGGCGATATATAAACATGATATCAAATCCAGCAACCCATCATTCAAAGACGGAGACTAAATAGGGAGGAGTCAAGCTAATATGTGACACCCACAGTGATTGAAAAGCTCCACGGGATAATTGAATACATACCTTGAATGTTGTAGGGTGGAGCAGTTGTTGTGCAGACGAAACTTCTGGCCTTCGATTGTGTCAATTAGTGTATCCTCCAAATGTATTATGTCCGACCTCCAAACTTCCTTATCATGTGCCACAGGCGCCTCACTAGCCGATCTTTGGTTATGCCAGTAGTTTACCTCTCATTTTGCAATGAAACCTCTGGACCTAGTTTACCTCTGGAGTATTAATCAGGTGACGAGGGGACTCTCTGTATGGGAACTTCAAATATCCCTAGATAAGGGAGAAGGTTGCACAAATACCATCTCCCTCGTCTGAAAGAAGATGAGAACCCTGAGGGACGCCTAAACATCTCAAGAGTTTTTGAACTGTTTTATTAATGGTGGAAATATATTCAGCACCATCAAGAACTTATGAGGCACCCAAAATCACTCGACAACTGTAACCTAAATTTCCAAAAAATTATACTTGATTTTTTCAAAATCCTGCTGAATTTCCATTATTTTCTAGGGAAATTGTAACCTCCTTATACTATGGCCTTATGTTGTGCCTATTGCGTGTTCGGTCAAGTGAAAAAGCGTCAACTCACATGAACCAATTGAATAACTAGTTTGAATTGGACATACATATATACATTGTAAATTGCATTATTCAGCAATATATTTGTATTCATTGTGGAGCTAAGTTCTACATACCTAACAACCACTCCTCTCGCTTAGTAAAATAAAGCATATTGGTCCTTTACCCAATATTCTTAACTAAAATATGTAATTTTAGTTTGTTTAATTTTAATGTGCTTTTCATAAATCTTCAAATTTCATTAAACATAAATTAAAAATTATTTAATTCAAAATTGAGATTTCTAATATGATTTTCTTTTTTTTGGGTTAGTTTATAGATTTATCACATTGAATTTTGTTTGCCAATGTTTTGAATCATCAAATGTAGTTTGTTTTTAGAATCATTCGTAAAGATGAACCATACTTATGATTTGAAAAGTTTGCTGAAAAAAATTAATCTCATTCTCAAAGATATAACCCAAAAAGCACATTTTACAATTACATTTACAAATAATAGTAATTAATTCTTTTAATATGTAACAATGTTATGCCACAATATTGATTATATAGTCTGATTATTTTTTTACTAAGCAGTAGAGACAAACGACTATAAAGGACTATGTACCACTTGTTTTTATTATTTTTTATCCTAAAATTTGAACACTATTCAAAAATATTTTCATTAAAACATTTGATACATATAATTGCGTGACATCTCCAGAACATTAATTTTTATTTTTCGTGTTTTACTTTTACAGTTGAGAAATGAATTATTGTTTTAATCTTTGAGAAACGGATAATAAGTTGATTCTGTAGTGTTATTAGTTTTAAATTTAATAAAGTAAAGTTATAACAATATGATACGGTTTCTATGGAAGTTCTAAAGAATTACTAATGAACCTCAGTAACTCTCTTTTACCCAACAATTATCAGTTATCAGTTAAGAAGCAGTTATTCCTTGCATTCCTTCCTCTTACAAAAAAATAAGAGAGGAGGAAGGGGAGGTTGGTTTTTGAAAAGAAAGAAGAGAATTCCTTGCGCTGAAGAGAGTTTCAGTGGGAACAATTCTTGAAAGAGACTTCCCTGGAGGAAGAAATACTCATTTGCAGGCTGGACCTGAAGTCATGAGGCCAAACCAATAAAAATTGTTGTATTAAAGATAAACTGATCAATGGGGAAAGAGGAGCTTGGGGGGAGAATATTTGGACGTGATTGCCAGATTCTCAATGGAAGGGTGGAGAGGTTCATCTAGTACCGAATTAGATTTCCGATGGCAGATAAGTGTAAATGCATGTTTGTATTTATAGTTTTCTATTAAAGAAATGTAGATACTTAAATAGGCAAATGAGCCTGCTAACATTGATTAAGTAGGAAATAAGTACTATAGTGCTAGTGACTGCATGTGTCTAATAACATTTGTAACATGAAATAAATGGAAAAAGTGAATAGCCTAGAGTACAAAATGATATTATGATGTAAGTAGCTATTGATAAGTTGTTATGGTTACCTAGAGGGTAGAATGTTCAGTGATTAGTTTAGGACCAAGATGGTAGACAATATAATGTTTGTACCCCTAGCATAAGGAATAATTTGAGCAATCAAGAACCTATGCATGAGTTTAACTGTACGAATGCAGAAAATAACCTTGGAGTAAAATGTCTAAGTGTATACATACAGGTTATATGAATTACTTTAGTCAACTTCCATTTCCAGACAAAACGTAGAGTACACTCGATAACGGATATAGTTATTTGAGTACTCATTTTAAGAAGAACCGTATATTCAGATTATTGCCTTTAAAAGAGTTGATGGGTCTTTTGTGAGAAACAAAATAAAATGACAGAATCCTCGTTACTTAACCTAGAAACCCCAAAGAAAGTTGTGAGTAAGAATCATCAAAGAAAAATGTAAGCATAACGTAGTTCACCATTAAAACGAGATATGTGTATAAACATGTGGCATGGGTAGCTGTGGGACTTCAAGCCAGCAACTAGGCATTCAACCAAGAATCTTTCATGATAAATTTTCCAGAACCTAGAACTTATATCTATAGCTAGCGCATTATAAAATCATTATTTACATAAATAAAAAACGATAAATTCTTATTGAAGAAAAACGAGAATTTGAATAATCAAAAGACAGGTTTTCAAATTGGCTCCGTCGGATAGTCCTGGGGTGGACACTGAGGAATGTCATTTTGAAAGAACAAGATTTACAAACTAAGGGGATTGTAACCAGTCCGCATTAGCATCAAACACATCTATACTGAGTAGAGAAAATAATCTGTAACTGACCATTGTATCCAAACTAAAAGGAGGAATTTAAACAGAGTATTTGCCAAAATACATATTTACTAATCACTGATAGTAATAAGAGTTGTATGATCTAGATTATCCACAATACTATGCTCATTATGTCGACGTTTCAAACCCCAAAGGGGGTCCATCATCAAGACAGAAAATGAATGATAGATTATGAATGATAGATTGAGAGAAGAATCTTCCAACCAGAATATATATAAATAAAACCTAAAGTATGATAAATTCAAGTAGAAGTCGACTAATTTAAAGGCTAACCTACATATATTATTCAAGTTTAATTGTTTTAGTTTTAATTATTCTAATTTAATTTTAATTTATTTTAATTTAATTGATTTTAATTAATCTAATATGAATAGTGAATAATAATAAAACTAATTAAATCTAATGAGATAATGAATAAATTAATTAATTGTAATAAGTTTATTTTGTAATGATTAGTTTCTAATTTTTAATTTATTTTTATATGATTAGTTTTTAATTTTAATTAGTATAATAATTTTAATTTTAATTTTTATTTTAATATAATCTGTTTATTTTTATTTTAATTATTTAAATCAAATTTCTAATTAATTTCCTTATTACTAAAACATAGTACTATGGATAATCCGGATCATACTGCTCCAAAAAAATACCACAAAAGCGTAAAGTCTAACATAACTTCCCTGTACGAAGGGGATGCATGGAATGAGATCTGTTTTCTTGAAATTTCAAGGATAAAGATTGAAAAAAGAACTTCCGACCTGCAATTTTTAAAACAGTGTAGAAACAATAAGATCATTCCTCCATTTGTTTTGGTAAACATAGACATTTTAATCGATCTAACAATAATTCATTTAAAATTAAGTTTGGCTCTCATTCGTGGTGAAATCAAGAAAACTAGCGCTGTGTTAGATAGGCTCAATCGCTCTACCCTTTCTGCTCAGTTAAAGTTAGCTAGGATAATCAGCTTCGATATTTGGAGAAAGATTGATGCGAAAGCTGCCTTGAAGGCTCAGAAAGAAGGCAAAGTTTCCCAAGAAAGACATTCCCAAAAGCTCTCCAAATTAGTAAAATGTTCAATGATTTCATCTTTAGCGGTTGAGGCTTCTAATGATCCTGGCAGCTTCAAAAATAGAAAACAACATGTAGCGAAGGATGAAGGCGCATGTTGTCAACTAAGAGCTAAGGTTGATAACGTATTGATAATCATTCAGCTGTGGGGAACAGAGCACTTCTAGCATCAAGGATAGGTGACGCATTAGCAATTCCATCTAATGTTGAGAGCGTGGTGGACATTGTGAGCACAATGGAGAACGTGGTGGACATTGTGATCCCAATGGACACAGAAGGAAGAAACCCATTAATTAATGTCTCCTATATTGATTCCAGCACTCTCAATGTTGGAAATTATGGTGGTAAGGGAGGTGTTGACAACGTGGATGGTGAACCAGATAAGATCAGTAAAAAAATTGTAGATGACAGCGTTGTTGATAGAAAACAACCTGTAGCGAAGGATGAAGGCGCAGGTGGTCAACTAAGAGCTAAGGTTGATAACATAGTGATAAATAATTCAGTTGTGGGGATCAGAGTCCTTCCAGCATCAAGGATAGGTAACATAGTAGGAGTTCCACTTAATATCGAGAGCATGGTGGATGTTGTGAGCACAAAGGAAACTGAAGGAAGAAACACATTAGTCTCCTGCGTTGATTCCAACACTCTCTATGCTGGAAATTACGGTGGTAAGGGAGGTGTTGATAGCATAGACAATGAACGAGGTAAGATTAGTGTCGAAACTGTAGATGACAGTGTTGTTGCCAGAGAAAACATTGAAGGGGTGGATATTATAACACACTTTGACAATAAGAGCACTAAAAATCCAATAACAGAAATGGATAAGGACAACAATGACGTAGAGGGTGAGAAATGTGTTCCTAAAATTAATATAGGATGTCGAATTAACTCAATAGGTGAGCACAAAGGTTCTACCATTAATAATAACAATCCCAATAAGATTGATATGAGCAGCGCTGATAGGACTTGTGTAGATACTCAATTTAGGGCAAAACCCAAGGAATATAGGGGCAGTAAAGATTGCAAGGAAAATTGTGGTAATGATAGATCTGTTTTTAGAAATCCCAATGTCCCTAATATAAGTGGTTCAAAACTATTACCTATTAAGAGAGTCGCTAATCTCTCATCCTTATTGCTCACTTCTGAAGAAATTAATACGCTTAGAAAAGGCTTGGGGTTCACAGTCTCCCCCAAGAACATTCCATTTGAAAGCATCATTTGTAACATTGAGAATGGGACTCAAGGCCTTTCATTGGATGACAAAGAAGTATTAAGACATGAGTGTTCCCTTGTTATGATGAAATCTAAGTGGCCAAAGAGTAATTTAAATAAAGAAGGGCAGGATGCTCTTAGATCACTTTGTAATAATGATAAAACGGTTGTGCTGAAGGCTAATAAAGGAGGAGCAATTGTTGTTTTAGATAAGGAGGATTACATTCATAAAATGAATGAGCATTTAAATTGCAGTAGTTAAGAAGAATTAACTCCAACTCTATTCCTAAGGTTATAAAATAGGTCAAGAAGTCTATAATGGGATCGAACCTTGAAGATAAAATGAAAAAGAGGCTAATTCCATCCTGTGAGGTTATACCTTGAATTTATGGATTACCAAAAACTCATAAAGAAGGGGTCCCTCTTAGACCAATAGTCAACACCATTGGTTCCCCTACTTATGAATTAGCTAAATATGTGGCTAAGATCCTAAAGCCTTTGGTTGGTAACACAGACTCTTTTATAAAGGACTCCAATGATTTTATGAAACTTATTAAGAATGAGAGGGTGGATAAGGATGATGGTCTGGTAAGTTTTGACATGGTTTCTTTGTTTACAAAGATTCCTCTAGATGAAGTTGTTCATGTTATAAAAGAATTCATTGATCCCGAAACAACAAAACTTGCAGAAATTTGTCTTCGTTCCACTTTTTTCAGTTTTCAAGACCATTATTATGAACAGATATCGGGAGTCGCCATGGGATCCTCGCTCTCACCTATTGTCGCCAACTTATACATGGAGTACTTTCAAAGGAAATCTCTTCACTCATACCCTTTGAAACCGATTTGGTGGAAAAGATTTTCTGATGACACCAACTTAAAATGGACTCATGGCAAGGCTGAGTTGGAGAGGCTTTTTAATCATCTTAACTCTATATCATCCAAAATCAAGTTTACTATGGAGCTTGAAGAAAACGGTAAAATTCATTTTCTAGATGTCATGATCAGTAGAAAGGAGGATGGTACTTTGGGACATGAGGTCTATACAAAGAAAACACATACGGAAAGTTATCTACATATTGACTCATACCATCATCCATCGCAAAAATTTGGCGTCTTAAACACTCTGGTTGTTAGGGCTCTCAGAATTTCTGACTCTGAACACCTAAATGAGGAAATTAAACACTTAACCTCTGTTTTCGAAGATATTGGATACAAGGAGTTTAGTATTAAGAAATCTATAAAAAGAGCTCAAGATAAGGTCCTCTCTAGGGGTCGCCAGGAAAACAGAAAAGAAAATTGTGCGAAAGTGTACCTTCCATTCATTCAAAGGGTTACAGATAAAATCACAAAAATTTTAAGAAAGGACATAAGCACTCAGTTTACAACAAGTGGAACGATTAGGCAGAAAAGGGGTCAGTTAAGGATAACATAGATCATCAACAACTTAAGGGTGTGTATAAGATTGATTGCTCATGTGACAAGAGTTATATTGGGGAAACAGGACGATGTTTGAAAACAAGACTTAAAGAGCACATAATTGATATTAATAATGGGAGATCTCATACATCGACCCTTGCGGAACAATCGTCCAAAACCAAACATCATATGTGCTTGGAGGACGCCAGAATTATTGCAAGAGAGGATCATTATCAAAAGAGGAAAATTAGAGAGGCTATCGAAATTATGAAATTTCCTCATCATCTCAACAGGTACAATGGAAATGAGATTAGTGGAAATTGTCTTCCCCTTATTAGACATATAAATCCCTCGAGATCTTTCGAGGTGTAGTATCATTGGTATCTTCCTCCTTGTTCCTTAATTAATAGATGTCTTAGTGATATTAAAAATTTAGGAATTGATAATTATTTATTTGACATAATAACCATTTATCTTTAAATAGATAAATAAATTATTATTAATAATAACTA
>APFE031556732.1:35385-52387 GCA_000404065.3 Pinus taeda
CCAAAAGGTGCAAAGAGAGGCCGATAGAAATGTTAAATTAACTTAATAATCTTACTCTTCCAAAATTAGACACTATGGAAAGGGTTGACATCATTGGCAAGCATAACATAGTTCAATTTAAATTTTGTATAGGGCCCCATCGCTGCACAATAACATAATACTCAAACCAAAACTCTTAGAGCGGTAGTGGATATAAACAAATTAATATACCGTAAACCTTACCTCGAGTTCAATTCACACCAACGCCATACAAAACCACTAGAAGTCATAAAAAGATCATAGCTACAAAATAAAGAATTTAAAAAGGGTAAGTTAAAAACCTGCATGTTAGTCATATCCATAACTCTCCAGAGCATGTCGGGACGGGCAGGAAGGTGCTTTCGAAGCATATTCCCGATGACCACTTTAGAGAAGTCAATATTTGTTATGCGCTTAAACCCTGCATCATATAGCTTTTTCAATACCTTTTTATATCCCATTATTTTGCCAATAATATATTATAGTATTTATATAAGCAAAGGTTTTCAAAATTATTATATCAATATTTTTCCTACATCCATGTTGATAATAAGAAGGGGAGGAAGCAAGCCATGGACCGAGTCGAGGTCAAGATGGTTAGCGAGGTCGAGGGTTAGGTCAGTCCCACCCTTTATCAATGTTGCATCCATATAGGGTCGAACATTGTCTCTAAACAATGTGTTACAGTAACAATGATGAACTTCAACTACCTTAGGCTTGGATCACTTGCCACGTGGACCTGCCCATGATGGCGATGCACATAACTTGCCACATGGGCTATTGTGTGGCTACTAGGTGGAGGTCGGATGATGTGGTAAGGTTTGAAATGGCCTATGCTTAAAAGTTCATAAATTATGATCCTTGAACGAGATTGAGAAAAAAATTATAAGATATGATTAGGATGATATTGAATTTGTAAATAATAAAATAAATAACATATTTAGAGTCATAGTATAGGTTAATTACAAAGTGTTATTAAAACACACTTTTTTTTTAGGTAATAGTGTTTATAATTGCGCATCATTATTTTTGGCTTATTTGCATGGTTATATAGATTTATAAGGGGTAAATTTTTTTTTGGTGGAAATGAATAGATAGGAGGAATTCTATCAACCACCCACATGAATACTATTGTTAATCTAAATTTAACAAGTCAAACTGTAAATTAGTATATAAACAAAATGTAACCATGACATATAAAATTAACGTCTTATTGACGGTGTTGGACCTACCAACATTCAGGGGATCTCTCTAGTATGAAGTCCCAACTAGACTTCACACCATTTGGCGTAGGAGTCCCATTTGGTACAATGGCTCAATTGTCATTATCTTAGAGATTTGCCTTAGCTCTTGTTGTTCAGCACATGAGAGTGTTATGCTTATAACTTCAAGAAAGTGAGGTGAGTATGCATGGTGAGTGCATAACGTAACTTTGTGTTCGGGTTCTCTTACTGTCAAAGGGGAAAGTGAAGTGAGCCTCTTGATGAGAGGGAATGGTCTCAACTCGGGAAGAAACACATGCTAACAATAACAAGGGTTTGTCCAGCATCCAACAGAATAGTCCACAATGGATGCAACAGTCATGAAAATCAAAGCTCAAGGGAAAACATGTACACCATCCAGCAGAGGAGTCCACATGGGGGTGACGGTTGTTAAAACCAAGAAAAAAAAAGGATGGTTTGTCTAATGTCTGGCGAGTAGTCCACATGGGCAAGACAACAGTGATAAAAAAATACAACACATCTTCAACAATGTAGGTACTAAAATAATTAAAGTAGTTCAACTATCTTAGTATAGGTTAAGCAAACATGCATTACAAACGTTTAAAGAATAGTCTTACAAATGTATAGAAAACATGCGTGAAAATGTGTTGGCCTGAGACAGACTTCTAAATTAAACAAAAGTTCCAAGACACATTTGTACTCCATACATCACTAGCCCCAGTAGTGAGACATTGGAGCCACTCCTCGCTCCTCAAAGAACAAACTACAAACTCTCAAGGCTATGTGAGAGGAGACAAGGTGAACAGCCTTTTTCTCATATAATGAGGGGGTATATATAGCCAAGGGGGGATAACTGACCCTTGTGGCTCTTCGACTTCCCCCATGATTGTTTGACTTCATGTGACTTTTTGACTTACATGACTCTTTAACTTTATATGTGCGTCTCTTGGACTTTCACATTACATTACATTTGATTAAAACAAATATGACTCATAGTAATGATGTGACTAAGACAATTCATGACACAAATCAACATGACACTGTTGACATGTACTGATTGACTATGGTGTCTGTGTCGAGTTGTTGTGTTGTTGAGTGATGGTGTGCTCTCAGTGTAACATGTCTTCACCTCCGCATGCCAAAGTGTGTGGGGTCTTCGATGGTCTTAGTCTTTGCTTGACACTGCATGTGTATGTGTCCCTTTCGCTTGTTGCTCGATGTGCTTCGGTTTGTTCAACTGCGAGAAAGTCTTTTAGCATGCGTTCCTTCATCCTGTTTATCATTGTGCCATGTTTCATCAATGTACATGTTCCTGCAATCACTCATGACGAGATGACATCAAATCTAGAAATCTCCAAGTCTAACATGATGCATTGTTTTTCGTTTCAATGCAAGTGATCGAGAGAGGGACAAGACACTTAAACTGTGCAGAGCACAGCTCAGGCCAGGATGCGAGGCTCTAGAGAACTATCGAGAAAAACTACGCAGATGTCACTAGGATGCATATTTGCGCAATCTGGGATAGCAGTGACAGTTGCATGGAAGGACCGAGTTGGGAGTCGTAATTGTGCAGTTTTCGAGAAGAAGACCAGGTAGGGTGTTGGGGATCTGTTGGGCAATTCTGCGAATTTTTCAAGGGGAGGACTAGGTAGGTCATCTAGGGGTCTAGCTGGGGATCTACATAGTATCTTCGTGAAAGACAGAGCGGGCAACAGGAGGCACTGATAGACATTTTTGCGCAATTTTCAAGAGCAGGGTTGGATTGGGCTGTGGGCAGCTACTGGTCAGAACTGCGCATTTCTGAGAGACAGTGTTAAGCAGTCAGTTCTGTAGAGTTTCTGGGATAAGTGCAAAGCAGGGCAGCAGAGAGTTTATCAGGCAAAACTGCGTAATTTTCAAAGGGAGAGTATAGCAAGCCAGCAAGGGGCCTACCAGTCAAATCGGCACAATTCTTAGGAACAATGCAGTAGAGAACTGACTCACAAGCTCTACGCAGATTTTGCAGACAGTGCAAGACAGATAGTTGGGCAACCTTTGTGTAGTTTTCGGAGTAGTGCAGTTTGGATTTTCTGCAAGAACAGAGGGAGGTTAAATGAGTGATGTTGCAGGAAGCGCGCTATGGATCGGACTTGGGGACAACTTTTGCATAGTTCTGGAAGAGATTGGCTCACTTCTAGGATTGCATAGTGCAGGCTGCCCCAGAGGACAACCTCAAGCTCTATGCAGTTCTGGGTAGCAAAGCAAGGTCATTAAGATCGGGGTCTGGTTGAAGGAGGGTTGTCCGGTCGACAGGTTTTCAGGAAAAATGACTGTGTGAAAGCAAGTGAACTTGTCCATATACGGCATTGTGATCACACACTTAGCACGACTCTACGAGAAGACACCTCAAACCAACAAGACAAACATGTGTTCAGTGAGACTTACTCAAAGGTTAAGAGCGACAAGTGTGACACTTGAGATAGATCTTCGAATGACCGTGATAACACTTGTGCGATAGTGTGTACAATTTTGTGTGAGTACGACTGATGTTCACGGGGTGAAAACAATTCATACACACAAAGACGAACCTTCAAAATCACAAGAACAACCTCTCAAGCATGACATAGCAATCAACATGCCAAAAGACGACTACTAGCCAATCAAGCCAAAAGGGTGTAAAGACTCAACAAGAGCTCATGGGATGAGCCCAAGTGTTTGCAACCATCAAGGGGAAAAACCAAGGAAGGCTCCAAAATTTGGATGCAAACCAAAATTTTGGAGGGTGTTGTAACCACTACAACACTTGGTGACACTGGTTGAATACCAACTTCTCTATTTTGGTTCATTTTGAGAACAAGGCCTTGGCCTTTTAGGGAGTATTGATTCGTTGTGTGGGTTAATTTTGGCTTTGGTACTTATCCCATGGACAGACATGGTTCCCCTTGTACTAACTTAGTCAAACATAGCAAAATTTTCAGCTAGATCACAGTGTTTCAAAATCGGGAAGGGTAGTTTGGTTTGCGAGCATAAGATTTGTAGAGTATAAGTTATCATGTCTAGTGTTTCTCTGCTACCAACAGGCCTGGACAGTACCCCAACGGAGTCATGCAGGAACACAAGTATTGCTCCACTGCCAGCAAGCCTAGTCATTATCACAGTGGAGTTGCCTGCTTCGCTCTCTGCGCAGGAAACCTTTCTCTTCTTTTGCCTTTGTATTTTTTGAAAGAGGACTATGCATAGGCACTTATTTATTTTTGGGGCGGAAGAGGGATCCTGACTTATTGAGAGCAGAAGAGGTTGTTCCTCTAGAGAAGCATGTAAGACCTCTGATTTAGGTTTGCTCATTTAGATTTTTCCCCTTTTTCGTTTCTACTAGTTGGATTAAGCTTGAACACAAAGAGTAGAAGACTGAGTACAGGCATGGGTTTTCCTAGTTTGGACACAGGTTCATAGTTTGACCAAAGATTCCCTTATAGATGGATTGTATTTTCCATCCAAGCTTCATCGGCCAAAAATTACAACCAAGCATAGAGAATATGGACAAAGGAATGGCCAAGTGCTGTAGTGTCACAAGACTTTTAAATTCAGCCATATACTTATTCAAAAGATAGAACACAATATAGGACAACACTTATTTACAAAACAAAATGACAAGACAATCAAAACAAAGCAAAGAGAAGTGAAGCAAAAACAACAAAGTAAAATAACAAAACACAAATAAGCATGCTAATGTACATAGGGTGGGGCGCGGCCCCAGATCATTGAAAATAACATTTTAAATATTGGTCATTGACAGGAAGGTTGTCAATCCTCCCATCAAGTGATTGAAAGCGATATGTGTGTTGGCTAAGTTTTTCATGAACTGTGTACGGACCAATCCACAGGGACTCGAACTTCGTATGCTTTCGTTTGTGTTAAATTATGGTATGTTCTATGCTTAGAGAAGCTTACTTGATTTCTTCTTATTAGTCACATATTAGCAATCACATGTACATTAAGTAAAGTGCAGATAGAACATTCAACGATCAACAAAAAACAAGCCAAGACAAGAAACATAAGATGTGGCGGCTAACCAGGGACAAACCATAATGCAGGGAAACCCTTTGATCAAATCTTCTTTTATCTTCAATAGTTCAGCAGAGAGAAATAGTACAAAATCAGAATTCTGTAATTTTATATCAGCAGCAGCAAACCCTAGATCAACAAAGTCAAAATTGGTCAAACGAGTTGAAATTGACCTCCAATATGCTTGGTCAATTTCTGGTCAACTAGCCCTCAAACAACCTGAAGAAACAGCCCTTGAACAACCCCAAAAACATAGTCAAATTGCTGTTAATTGAAGTTAACCTGCTGCTTGAAACTAGGGCAGTCAATGCTGGTCAAACCTATGGACGAATTGCCTTGATTTTTGTGCAAAAATCTGCGGCTTGCCTAGGAGAGGCAGCAACACCAAAACTGCACCCTTGATGAGTCAACACTTGGTCAACGCAAGTCAAAGAGACTTTCAGCAGCTTCTATGTCCTCCTTTCAGTGTCCTTCTTCTTCCCATGTGTGAGATGCTCTTTGTATAACCCAAAGCTAAGGAGAGAGAGAGAAGAATGAGTGAGATGAGATAATGAGAAAATGAATCAACCTCTCTTGTATTTATATGATTCATTGGGCATGTGTGCCACACATTTAACTGTTGGCCGACCTTGACAATTTGTCAAGTAAATACAAATAAATTCATATCCCCATAAATACTTGTCGGAATTGAATGATCTTTAGATCAATCCTACACCTCTCGACAAGAGGAATCTAGGAAAAATATTAGTTGCCATAAATGAGGTGACCCACATGAAGTTTGGCCCTAGTTTCCAATTTTAACACTCCCTCTCAACTAAGGAGAACCCCATCTGCAATCTGTCTAATCGTTGCTACTATCCCAACCATCAAATGCACTACCTTGCATTGCTTGGCCCTGCTCTGCTCTGCTCTGTTTTTCTCGAACTATGAAGAAGAAGAAATGATCGAGGATGTATCATACCATCCTCCAATAACCTGAAGTCAATCTTAAAGTGCTTCATACCACTCTCACTGATCCCAGATCAACGGAGGTTATCTTAGCATAGGGAGTACAATAGATACAACGATGTGTCCATTGATAGTACTACTAATAGTCCCTAACCTCAATTCCTTACTCATTGATCAGATGAGAGGTACTTCCCATGAGTCCCAAACTGCATGGGTAGGATGCTTCGACAGTAGAACTAATCATCCTATCCACAGGAGAACGAATCATCCTGTCCAACAGTTTCCACAGGAGAACTAATCATCCTGGCCCACAGGAGAACTAATCATCATGTGCCACAGTCGCCATGGAGAACTAATCATCCTGGCCCACGAGAGAACTAATCATCATGTTCTATAGTTGCCACGGGGTGTCACAGGGGAAGGTTGAACCTTTCACGCTATACATAGTGCACCACTAGGGGATGGTGAGTCACCCTGTGGTTGCATGTCGCTCCAAGAAGTACCCCGCGCCCCCCTAGAGCTCCCAGAGCTCAATAAATCATACTTGACCCTCATAAGAGGGTCTCTGAACGACACCAAGTCATTCTCGGAAAGTCAAGAATTTGACCTTTCCTAGGGGCTTCGTCAAAATGTCGACGACCTGTTCATTTGTACCGATATGTTGGAGCTTTATTGCTCCCCGCTGCACCATATCCCGAATATAGTGGTACGCGATATCGATATGCTTGGCGCGATCATGAAATACGAGATTCTCTGATAAACGATTCTCCCTCTGGTTATCATACAGGATCACGGTGGTATCCAATGTAAATCCAAACAGCTCACTGAAGAGCTTTTGCAACCAAACTACCTCACAAGAGGCCATACTAGTAGTAATGTACTCTACCTCGATGGTGCTCAAAGCCACCGAATTCTACTTCCTGCTCATCCAGGATATCGATGCAAATCCCAAAGAGAAACAGCTCCCATAAGGGCTCTTTCGGTCCACCATGCTGCCTGCCCACTCAACATCAGTATATTCATGTAGTCTCACATCTCTGACAGTGTATCTCAACCCATGAATGATTGTGCCATGAAGATATCTCAACAAATTCTTGGCACCAATCCAATGTGAGTGGTGAGGCTCAACCATATGTTGACTCAACGTGTTCACTGCAAAACATATATCCGGACGAGAGTTCACCAAGAACATCAATGCTCCGATGAGTTGACGATACTCAGTAGCATTTCGTAAAACGGGTCCAGCAGCACTACCGCTTAACTTCTTGAAATCAAGCTCCATCAGGGTAGTCACAGGCTTGCAGTCCACCATACCAAATCTTTCCAATATCTTCACCACATATTTTCCTTGAGACAAGAAAATCTCCCCTAGCTTCTACCAGACTTTTAGTACTAGGAAATAGTGCATAAGTCCTAGGTCCTTCATCTCAAATTCAGAATCCAACTCCATCTTACATTTGTGAATGAGAGGGTTTGCACTTGTTAGAAAGAGGTCGTCAACGTACGTTTGTTAGAAAGAGGTTAAGAAAACATGCATTACAAACGTTTAAAGAATAGTCTTACAAATGTATACAAAACATGCGTGGAAATTTGTTGGCCTGAGATAGACTTCTAAATTAAGAAAAAGTTCCAAGACACATCTGTACACCATACATCACTAGCCCTAGTAATGGGACATTGGAGCCACTCCTCGCTCGTCAAAGAACAAACTACAAACTCTCAAGGTTATGTGGGAGGAGACAAGGTGAAAAGTCTTTTTCTCATACAATGAGGGGGTATATATAGCCAAGGGGGGATAACTGACTCTTGTGACTCTTCGAATCCCTCATGACTGTTTGACTTCATGTGATTTTTTGACTTACATGACTCTTTAACTTCATATGTGCATCTCTTGGACTTTCACACTACATTACATTTGATTACAACAAATATGACTCATAGTAGTGATGTGGCTGAGATAACTCATGACACAACTCGACATGACACGGCTGACATGTATTAACTGATTGTGGTGTCCGTGTCAAGTTGTTGTGTTGTTGAGTGATGGTGTGCTCTCAGTGTAACATGTCTTCACCTCCACATGGCAAAGTGTGTGGGGTCTTCAATGGTCTTGGTCTTTCCTTGATGGTGCATGTGTATGTCTCCCTTTCACTTGTTGCTCGATGTGCTTCGGTTCGTTCAACTGCGAGCAAGTCTTTTAGCATGCACTCCTTCATCCCGTTCATCGTTGTGCCATGTTTCATCAATGTACATGTTCCTGCAATCACTCATGATGAGACAACATCAAATCTAGAAATCTCCAAGTCTAACATGATGCATTGTTTTTCATTTTGATGCAGGTGACCGAGAGAGGGACAAGACATTTAAACTGTGAAGAGCACAGCTCAGGTCAGGATGCGAGGTGGTGGGCTCCAGTATTGCAGCAATAATGCTGCAACTCCTGGGACTCCCTTCTTTACTTTTATCAACCCGGTTGTTTGTAACAAACTTGGAAGCGACGGTGCTGTATGCACAAGTACTGGCTCTTGTCGCAGCTGTCACTTGGTCAGCTGGCACAAGTCTGCCAGGGCTTTAGCCAACTTCGATAAGCTCTTAGATGAAGCTTGTAAATGATGGATGAAAGCTAACTCAAAGGGGAGCTAATCTACTTGCGGAAAGAAACTGAAAGCAAAAGAGGAATGCAAACCCTAGCAAACCCTAATTCTACCAGCCAGTTCTATTGATGCAATAATGAGAATACAGACTGATGAATGAGATGCCATTGACTTCAAAAAAAGGAAAATGCACATGCCTTAGTCTACTTTTGTTCTAGAAAGTATCTTTTTCTATTTTCTTGATTAAGTGTCGATTTTCACATGCATATACTTAAACTGTGCTTCACTGTGCAGGAGTGGACCAAGGAAGAGGAATGCTTGGAAGCAGTTGGAGAGGTTCAGAGAGGGTCTAAGGGGTCCCTAGCACTCTTCCCCAGAGTCTCACAAGGTTTGGCTATCAGAAAACCTCACATGTGAGCTTCTACAGGAAGTCTGCAGGGGTTCTACAGGAAACTTCAGAATTTCTACAGGAAACATCAGAATTTCTACAGGAAACTTGGAAGTTGGTTGTTAGGAGGTGGATGCGTGAGGGACAGTGCATGAATGGATCTAAAGGTAGGATACGAGTCTAAACATGGCCTAAGGACTGGTGGGAGGTTTGGTGGAAAGCTGACTTAGCTCAGAGATGACTAAGGCAATGATGAGCAAGAAGGTAAGGTTTCGTAGACACAAAGAATAGATGGGAAAAAGGGCAGCTTAGCTATGAGATAGAATAGGAGGCTTAGATGATGCTTTGGGAGGATGGATGAAGGAGGAAGATACCCTGCACGGTGGGCCCTGATCAATTCTACACAAACCTGCAAATGATCAAATCCTAAACTAATCTATTCTATCCATCAGTCAACATAAATGAGCAGTACTTTATTTGGGAAGAAAACCTTGTACACCATCTATGTAAGGAAACATTTCAGATGTCCAAACCCATGACTAATCTCTGCAATTAAACAAGCACACTAAAAGATTGCATAAGTAGCAAACTAGTGTTTTTGTGAGGTAGCACTGCTTTCCTCAATTCCAGCCCCAAATCCGATAAGGCCGAGGTGAAACCAGGAGTGTAGTTGTCTCTTTTTCTTGGAGATCTTGTTGTTATTATTCTACCAAAACATCTAAACCGAAACCATTCATAAACAGTGATCTATTCCAGCATCATAACAAAATCTACTTAATAGCAAGGTGTTCAAATGCATAAACGAGAAAAACAGTGGTACGTAAAGAAACACAATGGTACAGAAAAGGAGGTCCTAGGCTCTTAGGTTGGGCCCAACCCTGAGAGCTTTGGCTCCTATAAAAAATCAGACTTGTTAGGAAACCAAACTGCTTATCATTATTCAAAAAGAGTCATAACAGTTTTGCCAAAAATGGCTACAAGAGAATGAAACAGAGCTGCTGCAGCACTGGAGTACAAAGTACACAATAGGTTCAAAAGTATTTTTACGAAGGCTGAGGCCTCAACATTTATAGATAATGAGGGACCTAGCTGGCCTCCTCAATCTGTGGAACTCGGCTGTCAAACTGTGAGTCAAACAGCCCCTTTCTAAATGCTGATTGGCTGCCTTCTAGATTCAGCTCGGTGGTCTTTGGAGCTCGGAGCTGAAGGTGAGAATCCCGAGGAAGGGTCATTGGATGCCGTGGACATCCCTCCTTCAAGTCCTCATTTCAGGCTTGGCTGCTTTATAGCTCATGATTGCTTTGACTTTGCTCTAATACGTCAAAAAACCTGAAATAGACACATGTTAACCACCTAGGAAAAGTAACTTCCCTTATTCATACCAAAGACACAAACATACTAGAAATAATGCATAAACTATAGAAAATGATGGATTTGAACAAGGGATGAACAATGAAAATGAGGCCAAATGAGCCCAAATTGTTACCAATTTTGGGGCTCATCATCACCCCCCTGCTAAAAGGGTTTCTCATCCCTGAGCAACTAGTCCAGCTCCTCATCTTTCATTGCTTTGATGGCCACTCTCACATCCCAGGCTTCTGAAGTAGTGTCCTCAACACTGTCATGAAATCCAGCCTTCCTCTCCACTTCTTCCGACTGCTTATGCTCCTCCTCTTCTGATCCTCCCTCTAATAACCCCAACAGAAAGGGTGGACTTAGCTTGAGGCCTATCCAACTGGCTTGGAGGTTCTGCATAGACTTCTTGTAGAGAGGTACCCGTGCCAGGGCCTCCCTCATCCGAGTTGGAGTGTGATATTCTCGAATCTTGAGGCTGTGGGACAATGTGTTCCACCTACAAGTGCAAGCATGAACACAATTGTCCCCAAGTAACCTTTCCATGTCCTCGAAGTGTGCTATGGCCTGGGCCTGACGATCCATGTAATCTAGTAATCCCTGGGAATTGGTTGCTAGGTGCTGGTGAGCGGATATCAGTGCTGTGGGGTCCCCTGGCTCTGCTCTGATCAGCAGTGGTTCATGTAACTCCCAGTCCATGATATTCCTGACCTCAGCTGCTCTCTTCTCTTCGTGGTTTAACCATGAGGTCATTGCCATCAGCTGCATATCCCCTACTGTTGTGTTGGGGTCCCACGAAGTGATGTTTGGAAGGGCCAAGTTATGGAGGTAAAACTCTGAGAGCTTGGCCTTATCTTCTGAGGAACTGGTGTTACATAAATCTGTGAATTGCTGGGGGTTATGGATATGAGAGATACCCCTCTGCGCCAATGTATTAATTTGGAACTGCAGCCACTGGTCCCGGAGGTACAAGCCATAAGATTTAGCCGGCTGCCTACATTGGAGTGCTTCCATTGCCCAATTGGCCATACAGGCCAGTTGTGCCTCCTTTTCTTGCACCTGTTGCCTTAGTGATTGTACCTCAATATCTACCTGCAGTTCCCTTTCCTGTAGCTGCTGGTTGAATTCCTCAAGATCAACTTGCATCTCTTCTTCCCCTTAAGGCTCTGCTGAGGGATCCTTGGCTGCCATGCCCTTTTCTTCCCCTTGTTCCTGCAGCTGGAGCTGCTTCCTAAGCAGCTCATTGTCTTCTCTCAATTTGGCTTGCTGGGAGCTTTCCACATGCCTCACTCTTGCCAGCTCCCTTTGTGCTTCCTTGAGCCTTTCCTCTAGAAGCCCAATATCCGCTACTCCCTTAGATTTAGCTATCCTCATCCACGTGTGGGTTTAGACCCATTCTTCTTCTAGTGCTAAAAACAGTGGCACTGTAAACTTTTGGGGAATAATTCTTCCTGCTTCCAAAAAGTTATAATAAGAGCCCAAGTTGGGTTGTGGGCTTGGCTCTGCAATAACATCAGGTTTCTCCTCCTTTGGCGGTGACTCGGCTGCTCCCTCCTCCTTTAGTGATGACTCCACTGCCTTCTCCTCCATCTGCTCAGTTTCCTTGAGCCTAGCCAGAGTTTCCTGTAGAATGGCCTCAGCATCCTGTAGAGAGGCTTGTGAGCTCATTTTTTCCACTCTGTCCTTCCATGAAGATTTTTTCAGGCTTCCCCTCTCATAAGTGATGGAGGCTTTGGAGGGGGACTTATCCCTTGGCGTGGTAGGAGCATCCACAATAATGATAGGTTCTTTGGATGGAGGCTGGGGTCTGCCAGTCTTAATTCTCACACTCCTTCTTGCTTTGAAATACAAAGGAGTCTCCCTTTTTCATTTTTCTTTCGGCTTGGGAGGAGTACTTAGGGCGGCCAGCACAGCTGCTACCTCCCTAGCTAGGATTTCAGCTGATTTCTCCTGTTGTTATTCTCCTTTCGGACTTTCTGTAGAAAGTCCTGTAGTGGTTGCTTTCTGGTTTCTTGTAGAAGCCATTTTCAATTTTCCTGTAGAGGGACCTTGCTGTTTCCATGAAGGAATTCTCCGCTCCCTCCTTGTAGGACCACTCTGCTGCTTCCCTGTAGGAGCACTTTGTTGCTTCCCTGTAGGAGCACTTTGTTGCTTTCCTGTAGGAGCACTTTGTTGCTTCCCTGTAGGAGCACTCTGTTGCTTTCCTGTAGGGGTACTTTGTTGTTTCCCTATAGGAATCGAGGGCACAGTTTTAGCCTGCTTGGCTGCGGGAACTTTTTCTTTCATCCTGGATGAGGTAGCCTTAGGGGTGTCCTTACTGTCCTGGACTTTCTCAGTCCGCTCTGCCCTGCTCTGTAGTCGCTTTTCTCTGGGCGTTGGGGCAATCCCAACATCCCCTGTTTTGGCAGCTTGCTTTACTGGTATTCCTTTTTGCTCCTTCTTAGGAGCCTTGCCCTTGGTGTCCTGTCTTTTGGTCTTCTTCTCGGCCTGTGTAGGCTCCTTCTCTTCACTTCTAGAGGAAGTAAGCTCCTCAGCTAAAACTCGGATGTCATCATCCTTTGTCATATTCCGGAAAATCTCCCATGAGAGAGGGACAGTGAAAGTGTGGAATGCATCTTCCACAAGGAGCTTTATAAGCCCATGATGTGCTAGCTGGTCCGGTGTCCCTTCTCTGAGCTTGGTGGCACATTCAGTCATGGACTGCAAAAGGAAGTATTGAATGCTCAACTTCTGCTCCGAGGGGAGGTCCATGTGGTGCCTGAGTTCTATGAGCAGCCGAAAGTGATAACCATATATGATACTAAACCACCCCTCGCAAGTGATATACTTCATAATTTGGAGGCTAACTTCACTCCAGAACAGCTGCAGGCTAGTCCTCCTCACTCCGTTTTTATCCTCTGAGAATTGTTCTTCAGGCAAGAAGAATTCTTCTTTAGCCTTCTTACCCAGCTTCCTTTCCTCCTTATCCCACGGGATTCCCATTGGAAGATCAATCACCCTGCTGATGAGCTGCGGTGTGAGTCTGAGGGATAATCCCCTGAAATTGACGATGGCCAATGTTTTTGACTTCGGCTCCAGGGACCGAAGGAATTCTTTTGTAATTTCATCATCGTGCCCCTGGAGCTTGTCACAAAATGACATCCATTGTGCATGGGAGAACAGTTCTACCACCTCAGGGGTCTCCTGTAACTTCTTTGAGTCTGATGGTTCTTTACGAATGAACCCGCCCGGCATGATCAAATTCTGTGTTTGCGCTCTCGGACTGAGAATTCTGAGCGGATTCTTTCCTTAGAGCGGAAAAAAAAGAGACCTTTGGTTGATTGCCCTGCTGAATTTGCCTGCTCAGATGTACAAAGGAAGGATTTGGAGAATTTCCACTCGGAGCGCAGAGCCCGTCTCCGTTATACACGTAGTGGCAAAAAAAATTGCAGTTTTGACAGTGTTTCAGCAGGGTATCACCCTCGACATAAAGGAATTTTCATTTATGCATGAATAAAATTCTCATGCAGATGACTACGACGATTCTAGCAGCGACGCATATATCAAACCAGACAGAATTACACTTGAGTTTTCCTACCCCTTTCTACGTTGATTGCACCACCTTTGAAAAGAAATTTTCTTTGCATGGGGAGGTTAAATTCTGCCTACCTCTGAAATTCGCCACCTCGACGTGAACAGTCCGCCCTGTTGCGGATGCCGCGTTTCCTGTAGTGCAGTTTCCTGTAGGAGTTTGTTCTTGGCTTCCAAAGGAGTTTACGTCAACGCAAGACCAGTATGAGCGGTAACAGGATGCTTGAATCGGGCAGAAGACTTCGGATTAATCGCTTGCAGAGGAAGAGGATGCACATTCAGCTGGGAAACGGTTGTTTCATAAATGATTGCAGTTCGTCATAAAAATCCAAAGGCCGATTTCGAATTGCTATGAAATCCATGGCGCGGGGTTGAGCTTTCCCTGATTGTCTGTTGGCCGACGTCATCGTAATCATATCCCAGTGTGCCCCTGACCGCCGAATTCTCCCCACTGGAGTGACCGTCGCCAATCTTTTCATACTTCCGCTTCTTCCCGACTGGACCTTTCCCACGTGCCGATTGTTCATCCTTCCTGCACAATCGATCCAGTTCGGATCCTACGAGGCCGCTTGACGGGCTGTGGTGGCCAGTTGAGCGGCAACCCCTTGTTCAATCCGCCCATTTCCAAAGTTGTGCATATTCAGAGTATAGTTTATGCTATGAGACGAAATAAGGTTAGTTACTTACCTGTGCGGCCGTGGATGTGATTTCTTCCAGGGTTCAAGACGATGGATGTCGGTCTGCGTGCTGCTGCTCTGTGGTTAGGTGTTGGAGCTTCTACGTATTGGCTACTGCTGGCTGGGAGTCTCGGAGACCCGTTCCTCTGGTGGCAAACATGGCATGCATCGATCCTGGGAACTGCTGGTGTCTTCGTGGCAGGTACTCCAGCTAGATCAGCTGCTACGATTCCTGTAGGACATCCTGTAGTTGTTTCTCCCCTTGGGGTGCATGTTGACATAATGAGACTTTTATTGAACAGATGAAAGGCCCTAAGGTCGCCTAACAGGTGAGCGTTCGAGCCTCAGGAGACCTTGTTTCTGAAATTGAAAAGAAATACAATTTCCCTTATTTGAAAAACAGAGCTTTCTTTGCATGTGCAGGTATGCTTGCTCAGATTGGAGTTGTGGTGGCGAAAAGAGGTGGAGCGAGTGGGGAATGATAAAGAAGGGTGGTTGCATGCCCCCTCAGTCGACTTAACGCTTCAAATTTCTCCTTGTATTTGATTCTAGCCCACTCAAGCGTTCTACAGGAAGTTTCCTGTAGAAATACAAAACTTCCTGTAGAAAGTCCTGTAGCTTCCTGTAGAAGGCCAAACCACGATCCGATTGCACCCAAACTTTGCAAAAATGAGTGTCCATGGTGGATGTGCATGAGAGGCTGTCTGGTAGCTTGATAGGAACCCATGTATGTGAGTTGACAGTCCTCCTTTGGTGCGTTGTATACCTGCAAAAATTCAAAGATCAACTGTTTTTTTTCTTGTTCTCTTTTTTCATCTTTTTCCCTTCCTTTTTTTTCTTTTTTTTTCTTCTTTTTTTTTTTTCTTTTTTTTTTTAAGAGACAGCAAGGGTGCCTCAATGAGGTTTTCACCCCTACCGCCTGCCCCGGGCGCCTTGAAAAGGTTTTCACCCCAGGATCTTTTATTTCCATTCTCTTTTTTTGAAAGACAACAGGAGCGCCTCAATGAGGTTTTCACTCCTACTACCTGCCTTGGGCGCCTCAGGAGCGCCTCAATGAGGTTTTCACTCCTACTACCTGCCTTGGGCGCCTCAGAAAGGTTTTCACCCAAGGATATTTTTTTTTTTTTTGTCAGAATATGAAATGAGGCTCAGGGTGTGCCCAAAACAGAGGCAGAACCCTTCTCTATGACCATCACTGATTTTTCCATAGTTTTGACGAACTCTTGCCTTGACAGAGGCTTCCTGTAGATCTTGAGTCGATGTCCATTGATGAGCATGGGGATGGCTTCTTCATCAATAGTTTGGATAAGAATAGAGCCATTATCATTACACTTTTCTACTGCATATGGTCCCAGCCACCTCGTTCTCAGTTTTCCCTTGAAATCCTTATGTCTGGAATCATATAGCAGCGCCCAATCTCCCGGTTGGAATTGTTTGTCATTGAGGTGCCGGTCATGCCACACCTTCCTCTGAAGTTGAGTCACTTTTGAGTGGAGGAGGGCTTGCATTCGAAGTTCATCCAACCCATTCAGCTGCATTAACCTTTCTTGTTGAGCATGACTGAGGTCTAGGTCCAGTTGAGCTTCCATTCTCAAGGTGTTATACTCAAACTCGATTGACAGCAAAGCTCTCT
The DNA here is from genome assembly GCA_000404065.3 of Pinus taeda. Taxonomy (NCBI): domain Eukaryota; kingdom Viridiplantae; phylum Streptophyta; class Pinopsida; order Pinales; family Pinaceae; genus Pinus; species Pinus taeda. The sequence continues at coordinate 51,834 of APFE031556732.1, forward strand.
TTCCATAGACCAGCTCATAGGGTGTGAAACTGGTTGTGGTCTTCCAAGTGGTGTTGTAGGCCCAGGTGGCCTCAACCAGGCGATCTGTCGAATCCTTTCTGCTGCTGCTCACCACCTTGGTCAAGATCCCCTCTAATGCTCTGTTGGTGACTTCCACTTGCCCATTCGCTTGAGGATGATATGGGGTGGAAGTCCTATTCTTGATTCTGTGATGAGCAAGGAGATATTCAATCAAATTGGAGGTGAACTGGCTTCCTTGATCGGTGACTATCTCTCTTGGGTAGCCAAACTTGTAGAAAATGTTTTCTCTTAAGAACTCGGCCACCTTTTCTTCTGTTGCTGCTTTGATTGCTTTGGTCTCTGCCCACTTCGTCAGATAATCTGTGCACACAATGATGTAAGACTTTTGCCTTGAAGGAGGGTTGATAGGGCCCACAAAGTCCATACCCCACTTCTCAAATGGCTCAAGAGTCACATGAGGTTGGAGAGGCATTTCATCCCTTGGGGTTGGTTTCCCCATCCTTTGGCATCGGTCACATTGGCTGATATATCTT
>APFE031556736.1:0-36446 GCA_000404065.3 Pinus taeda
CGGTGAAGGTTCCTATTCTTGTAGGTGTGAAGTTATCTGTTGAACAATGTCCCAAGACACAAGAAGAGGAAGAGGACATGTCCTGTGTTCCATATGCAAGTGCAGTCAGTAGCTTGATGTATGAAATGCTCTGTACTAGACCAGACATTGCACATGTAGTGGCAATATTGAGTAGGTTTATGTCAAAACTAAGAAAGGAGCATTAGGCAGAAATGAAGCGTGTTTTCAGGTATTTGCGTGGCACTAGTGATTATGGTTTGTGCTACCAAGGAAGACCAAGATTGGATAGAGTTTTGGATATATGTGGCTTTGTTGATACAGACTGGGTTGGAGATCTAGATTAGAGAAGATCTACAAGTGGGTATGTGTTTAACCTATTTGGAGGTGCAATCAGTTAGATTAGTAAGAAACAATCTGTAGTGGCATTATCAACTACAGAGGTAGAATACATGGCAGCCAATCATGCAAGCAAGGAAGCATTTTGGTTGCAAAGATTGTGTTCAAGTATGGGGTTAGTACAAGGAGCTATAAGGATGTACAACATTTATTTTATTTTATGTCATTCGTAAATCAAAGGCATTATTATCAATGGAAAGACTATGTGGAAGAATCCAACAGGTTATTTGCTATTCAAGTTAGCAACTTTGTTGAAATTCAATGGGTTATTTTTGTAGCCTACCTTATTCTTAGACTTATCTAGTTTCTCCAATACATGCGTTTGACTAGTGCAGTGGGAAGAAATCAAGGGCACCTAAGTGGGAAGCTATGTTGTTCTCATTTTCGTCACACAATGAAGTGAATTCCTATATTTCAAATTCATGTTAATATTTCTACATGGACATAGATGTGTGATTTAGAAGACAGTTCTTAAAAATATTTTTCTTGCAGACACCAATTTTTATATGGAATTTGTATCTACAGATAAACACATTTTCCCTAAGTGGGTAGCTACACTTAGAACAACAAAAAAAATGGTTTAACCTTTTCCTATAGTATATATATGAGATGAAGGAACTTAATTGTAATCTTTCGCTTCCTTGATCTCATTTGAATTTCTCCCATCGCTCCCACTTAAACTAAATCCACTTAAATGGTACCTGTCAACATAAACCGAAAACGACAACGATAAAAGCATACATGATCTATCTACTATAAGCCAATGGAATCAACAACATTGAAACACATAATCATCATAGACATGAAAAAGAATATGAGAAAGGAATAAACAACTTTATTATTGTAGAAGGAAGAGTTACACCCAATGCGGTTCGATCTCGTGTCACTCATCTAGCTTCAGTCCAACCCTCGTCACGCCAAAATCACACCAATCCAACAGCATAACATTACCTGACATGAACTCAAATCTCAAACCAACAATATTTCTCTACAATCTTCAAATATGGGAAGATTGTATCTATGGATAAACACATTTTCCCTAAGTGGGTAGTTACACTTAGAACAACACAAAGAAAGTAGTTTAACCTTTTCCTATAGTAGATAGATGAGATAAAGGAACTTGTGATCTTTCGCTTCCTTGATCTCCTTTGAATTGCTCCCATCACTCCCACTTGAACTAAATCTTCTCAACTGGTACCTGTCAACAGAAATAGAAAACAACAATGATCAAAACATACATGATCTATCTACTATAAACTAATGGAAGTGACAACATTGAAACAAATAATCATCATAGATATGAACAAGAATATGAGAAAAGGAGATAGAATGGAAAATAGACAGATAAACAAGAATATACGATAGAATATACCCAAATAGATGGATAAAAGGAATATTCGTCTAATAGAATGGTAATCACGACGGTTAAAATGGAGATGGGTTCATTTTTACACAAGCTTGAACCATAGGGAACTATGCTTGGATTCAATTTCATTTTTACACAAGCTGTGTTCAGTTTTACACAAGCTTGAACCATGAAAAAACTATGCTTGAGATTGGTTTACATGCCCCCAGCATGATGACTCGATTCTAGGTGCACGCCCCCCAAGCTTCATTGCATTCACCTAAGTGGAATACTCATGGCTATCAGTTGGATGGAATGAAGGTTCATTTATGAGATCAAGTCAAAGACTCGACTGGGATTTTACGAGATCTAATCAAAGACTCGAATTGGAACTTTTCTCCAGGGGACCTTGCATCATTTTTTATTGCGCTTGACACAAGACATAGAACTTTGCTCAGATTCCTTGTTTTATTTTTTAATGAGCTTGACACAAGACAAAGAACTATGCTCCATGACATGTTTCCTTTTTTAATGAGGTTGACACAGTAAAAGAACTATCCTCATATTCCTTGTTTCATTTTTTAATGAGATTGACACAAGACAAGGAACTACGCTCATATTCCTTGTTTCATTTTTTAACGAGCTTGACACAATACAAGGAACTCTGCTCATATTCCTTGTTTCATATCGGACCATATATCAAATATTTATAACTTATAAAAAGGATGATAATATACGCATAGATCATATCATACAACACGCACTTGTTATTCAGTAAAAGTTTATAAGAATATATCAGGATGATTATACACCCAAATAGTTTAATTACATAAGAACAACAAATACAAAGAAAAACTAGAGCCCTAACTCGATTCACTCATATATTTTCTTTTCCATACATTTCTTCAAGTAAAATCCAATGGTAAAACATCTTGTTACGGCCTTTCTCCTGATTGGTATTTATTTACTTATCATTGCTCATTTATTTGATCATCATTACTAGTGGAAGATGCTTAGAGATGTGAATAAATAGGAATATAGATAAAATCTCAATTTTTATACCTATGGTAAAGTCACTTAGGTTATTATAACAAATATTTCAAATATATTGACTTTACTTACATAAAAATATCATACTCTTATTGAATGCATGGTTGGCATTTATAGTCAATTCTTACAACAAAATGTTACAGTTATAACCTCCCTAACACCTAACTAGATAGATAGTATGTATTGCTTTATATGGAGTCCATCATTGGTAAATAAGGCCCATGTAGTCATGTGAACACATTATAAGAAGGATTACCAAAGGGCTCCATCTACTAGAATGTTCATTCTCTAGAATTTTCTTAGAGGATAAGAGTACTATATAAAGAGGTAGAAGCATGTTATAAAAGATGTTCTTGAAATCAATTGTAATATATGCTCTATTATATTGGAGGTTCTCCCTTGAAGAGACAAGTACAAATTGCTTCATGTGAAATTTCAATAAGGTATAATATTATGGTTCATATTATTTGTTGTGTTTGCGATTCTATTTATTTGTACAATATGTCTAAGTAATGTATATAGTTTCTACACCAAGATGCAGGTGATTATAATGAATTTAAAGTTGATTAGACAGAAGGACGATAGGTGGCCAAGCCACATGGCCACTTGCGTCCCCTTCCATGCCAATTTATGGCAAGCTACAGATGGTCTGCAAGCACCATTACTCTAGTGCGCTAGTTGAGGTATTTGCAACAAGCATAAGGCCATGTCTTCCACAAGACAGAATTCATTGAACCCTTCACCACTAAACTGCTCTTGCCCCCCTCATGTTGCGGAGCTGAGCTCTCGCACAATTACTGGGAGGCGGTGTTGGATTCTTAGCTATGTTGATTTGCGGAATGGTTTCCATTACTCTCAATCAACTCACTGTGCGCTGAATTCCACACAGAATTCCTCTGTTTCTCTTCTGAATAGCTCCACCATCTCCAGTGCTACCTCTGCCTCCCCAACTGTTCTCACTGTTCACAACACAAAAAATTTGGCCCAGCTCAATAGAAGACATCCAGCCATGGCACATACTTGCCATCAAATGCGTAGTCATGGAGGTGGTAGTCGTAGCGGAAGCACTCACCTCCCTTTGATGCCTAGCCATGATTCCGCTACTCCTTCCTCTTCCCCATCTACTACTCTCTCCAAAGATCATTTCTCTGGTAGTTAACCTTACACATGCAATGGTAGAGGCCAAGAACAGGCCCATGGAGTTAGAAGAATGAATGTTGCTACCCAAGATGCCAATCTCCCTTCCCCCCTTAATCCCTCTCACCACACGACCCAATTTCGGTTCCACAGTATGCTGAATTGTCTCGACATCGAAGCCACCATCACTATTACATTCAGCGAGGAAATTAGCCCACATAATGAGCAGAATGCTTAGCTCTACGTTCTCGGTCCAAAGGAGAAGAACAACAGGGATCAGCAGAAGGCAGACAAGAAGAACAAGGAGGACTGTGAACCAGAGAAACGAAACAATAGCAAGTAGTAGACGACAGAGAAAACAAGTAAGGTTGGTGGAGATAGAATTCTACATGGCAAGGAGTTGGCTGGAGGTAAGCATGCAATGGAAGACGAGGTGGGCGGTACGTCAGGCAAGCATGCAGGCGTAGGCAGCTCAGCAGGTCTGGAAGCAATCGGTGGCCCCCCGCATGGCAAGTCAGCAGAGGATGATGACTGGTACGAGTATGTGTCGTATTGTGGAAGAGCCTCCACCAGATGAGACTCATGGTGTTCCTTCTGATAGCTAATCCATTCGCCAAATGTCGCCCGCCACTCTTTTGATGTTTCACGAGTTGGTTTTCATGGGTTTTTCTCTACTGTCTTTTTTTCTAAACCATTTGGTTAGTTTTGATTGGTTTTGGTTCAGGACCCCTGTGTGGGCCTTTTTAAGTTTTGTTCTGAGACACCTGCGTGGACCTTTTACATTGGGTTCTCTCAGACTAGTTTCCCCTCGGTGGGCAGTTGAGTATAGTCTTTTGATTAATTTTGACATAACTCTGTTCAACACCGTAGAGGTCGGTGCCTCGCTGTATTTTTAATTTTGCCCTTATAAATAGATTAGTATTACTTAGAAAAAAAAAATGTATATAATTTCTACAATATGCTTCAGCAGACAAGGAAAAACATTAAATAAAGAATTTGATATTATTGAAGTCATAATTCACTATTTCTCCTCTATCAGTGAATTGTCCAGTACACCTTTTGTTTTTACATAGGGACTCATGAACTTGTTTTTAAATCAATCTCTAGATAAGTGTCCAAACTTGAAATAGTAAGGACATGCATCATTCATGTTAACATTAGCATCAGACCTTGGTGGTGCCATACCTTGATGTGGCTTTGCACATAGTGGCTTTACATATGGTATATTACTTCCCTTAGTTCGTTCCCATGGATTTCCTCTGGATTCTTTTTTCCCTTTCACCATTAATGCCAGGTCTTAATTTTGAGATCTGTAATTAAGATTTTTCCTTCATTCTTCCTCTTGCAATAAAATATGTATGAGTTCATCAAATGTAGGAGCTTTTTCTTAGGCTACAAGGCATCTAATAAACATATGATATTCTTCTGACATACCATTCAATGTTATAGTTACTATATCTATGTTTGAGATCTTTTTACCATTACCACCCAATTTGTCTTTCAAATCTTTAATTCTAGAGATAAATATATTTATATTCTCATTCTCCTCCATTTTCATTGAAAATAATTTACTATTTAAGAAAAAAGACTTGGCTATTGGTTGTTTGATACAAAACTTTAAGGGTATACTATGTATCCTTATATTTCTTGTAGTCTTTGCAGAATAATATTGTCCTTTACTAGCATTCTAAGAAGAACTTTTTATTTTCTCTCATGACACTCCCAATCCTAAGTGAGTTTATGGATGGTACAAGTTTGTCTTTTTGCCTATATACAATGGGCCAAACATTTTCTCCTTCCAACAAAGTCTATAGTTTGAACTTCAAATTCACGTAATTTGACTCGTATAGCTTGTTTGGTTCATTTATATAATATTATGCCAAAGAGATAGCCATTTTTCACACATTTAAAAGAAATCTTACAACAAATTACCTTCTTGAAGCCAAGGGATGTTATTGCCTCCTTTGCTGTTGAAAGGAGAAATAAGAGATATGTTAATCAATGCTTCCTCATTTTCAACACCAACATTGATTAATCCACTATGTTTTGATCACTTTGATCATAAGAAAAAAAATATTACCTTTCTCAAATATTTGTTGTAATAGGAGGTAACTCCAAATCGAGTCCCTCAAACAATATTTTTATCAATGGTTAATTGTGGAAATGGTAGAGTAGTAAATGTATATCTTTCACTTTATACAACAACTCTCACTCCAACAACTTCACTTGGAACACTAGTTAGGTGCCACCCATGCTAGGGAAATGTACTCACTTTGGCATTGACCCACAAAGTAATTTATGCCAAGGGTGATCAGTAATGTGATGTACAAGAAATGCATGTAATAATACTAAGGGATTATGAAGGGTCATGATCAATAGTGCCTTGCACCGTCGAGCTTTCATCTCCCACAAAAAATGTCAATTGGTTGGGCATCACAAGGGATTTTATTAATTTTTTTCAAACCCGCTATTGTTGAGCCTACTTTGGAATTGGAATATCATGTACAGTAGACTGGGTTGAGATATGCACACAAGGTCACTAGTACCTCCATTATCACTGGTAAACACATCGATGACTTGTAGATGATATCATCTTTGGGTGTGATTTGGAATAAATGTGTTCGCGATTTGCAAAAGGAATTTGAAATTTCCATGGTAGAAGAATTGACATTATTTCTTGGTTTACAAGTCTCTCAATCAAACAAAGGTATATTCATTTCTCAATCCAAATACTTAAAAGAAAATTTGAAGAAATTTGGCATGAAAGATTGTAAACATGTCAGCACAAGAATGATCACTAGATGCAAGTTGAGCTAGGATGGGGAATCCCCTTATGCAAACTAGAGTACATATAAGTCAATGGTGGAAGTTTCTTATATTTAGCAACAAGTTAACAAACCCTAGCTTATTTTCCATGTATATAAAATAAAAACAGGGTCGTGGGACACATATTCCAAGCTGAATTTTGGGAAAACATTATAGTGGGCATCACTTGTGCTTTAATAATGGCTATGGAAATTGGCAAAAGCATTGAAAATAAATGGAATTTAATTATGAGAAATAAAAGGAAAATGGGAGAAAAGGGAATATGAAGAGACATAAACATGCATGCAAGGGAAATTAGAGAGAAAATGAAGGAAAATGAAAGAAAAAAGGAGACACCAATAATAAAAAGGAATTAGAGAAGCAATTACTAGTTTTTTGTTAGTTTTAGCATTTCTCTCTTATGCTCTTGCACACATAGAGAATTCGAGCCTTGGACTTGGAGAAAGCCATTAAAGGACAACCAAGGAATTGGAGGATAATGGAAAAGAAGGTTGGATCAACAACTACAATTAAAGTTCATTGCATGTAATAGGTTGCATGTGTGGTTTCCTTGCTGAGATTTGGATGCATGATACATGCATGTGGTTCTTTAGCTATTTTGTTTTCATTGGCATGGGATTTGCCTAGATTGACAGTGGTTTCAACCTTGCCTTACCATTTCCCTTATAACCATGATGTAGTTGGTTTTTTATTTGATTTAGCTTTAGATGGTCGGTAGAATTGGATCCTGGTTGAGATGGTCTCATGAAAATTCCCAAGGATCAAGGGTGGAGATGGGATTTCTCCTAGAACTTTTGATACATAGGTGGAGATAGGAAAATTCATCTGGAGTTGGGAAGGAATTCTTAGGCATCCATGCTTGTTTTGATGTTAGTGATTTATGGACCGGTATACAATGATGATTAGTAGATTCACATTTTCAGAATTAATGTAAAGGTTATTATCAGTTGTTCTCCTTTTGAATCCTTGTTGTTGTAGGATTTATCTGACCTTTACCACCGAGCTAGTATGGTTTGTTTTAACCCATAGAACACTTTCTTTAGTATACAAACTATATTTTCATCTTTAGACAGTTGAAATCCATTAAGAAAAGCTAACTTGACATCCATCTAATAAAATTTAAATTTTCTATGCTTGCAAATTCCAAAAACATCCTAATAGCTTCTACTCTAGCTAGAGGGGAATTTTTTTTTTTTGAAATCAATACCTTAAACCGATGCATATCCTTTATATACTACTATGGATTTAGTTCTTACTACTTGTCCATCAAGTTCATTCAACTTGTTCTTAAATAACCACTTGGTATCAATGACATTTTTTGTTTTTGGTCTAGGGGCTAGTTCTAAAGTGTTATTTTTCTTTGTCTGATCTAGTGTTGGAAATAATACTGAGAGGGGGGGTGAATCAGTATTATCTACTTCTTTTTATAAATCTTCCTTATTTGTTCTTTGAATTAGTTTTGCATGTCAGTACCATAAAATAGTGAGCATGAACAAAGAAAACAGATAGTCACACCAAAGAACACAAGATGTAAGGTGGAAACCCAATGTGGGTGAAAACCACCCGCTGCAATATGTCTCTATCTTCTTTCAAATCAGAAACTCCTTTTACAATGGTTTTGTACTGGTGCAGTCCCTTACCAGTACGCAGGCTGCAACCTACAGAGAGCTACGACTCTCTCTCGTTTTCCAGTTTCTCCTGGAAGGGAGCTACAACCCCCTACTACTTTTCTTACAAGGACCACTTTTCATAAATTTTCAAACTGGATCCATAAGCATCAAATGATCATCAAGTATAAGAGAATCACCCAGTCAACTGTAGTAACCAAATCAACAATAATAGGACCAAACCCAGAACACAACAATGATAAACAAAGATTTTAAGAGAAGTAAGCACCCTGCTCAACTGCTAGCCTGCTTACGTAAGAACCCTGCTCAACTGCTTGCCTGCTTACAGTACTCACCCTGCTCAACTACTTGCTTGCATACAAGTACGCACCCTACTCAACTGCTAGCCTGCATACAAGTATGCACCCTGCTCAATTGCTAGCCTACGTACCTCGCTCTGAGTCCATTGAACTGCCTGCGGTCATCCGCACCTGAAGCCCTTCTGTGCCTGCGTACCGGCGCACCTGAAACCCTTCTGTGCCTGCGTACCGGCACACCTGAAACCCTTCTGTGCTTGCGTACCGGCGCACCTGAAACTCTTTGCTCCTGCGTATGTACGCACTTTTCGCTCACTGCACCTGCGTACCTTCAGGCATAGATGATTTCAAGACTTCAGAAAGAACTCAGACAGTCAGATCTACGGATCTGAACATGCGCCGAAGAGATCTTAGTCCATCAGTAGATTCGCCTCATTAAGATCTAGACTAGATCTTACCCTCATAAGATATTCAACCAAAAAAAAACATACTTAAGCCAAATGATCTCCTCTTCTTTATATAGGCAAGCTCTTCCTTAAATCAAGGATCATGGGGCTCAATAATAATAATAAAATAAACAATACCACGGACCAAAACCATGATAACCCAATACTGTTGGCTAAATACCATGAGAAACCCCACGTGTGGGCGCTTAACTGCCTTGGAATGTGTGCACTGGGGGTACGCACCCAATGAATGGGTTTCCTGCGGGTATGTACGCACTTTATGTAACACTGGCCTGCGTGTACGCACCTTATGTAAGGTGTACCTGCGTACCTCTTATTTTCTCCAATATTTGATAGCTGATCATCAATCTCTGCTACTGTCCTGTTGTACACAAGCTCTGCTACTGTCTTGTTGTACAGTGATCCATCACCTGTATGGGTTGCCATCAAGGACAACACTTTAGCCATAATGCCAACACTTATTTCTCTAGAAATTCTATGTTTGAGTTTGCTATTAAAAGAGGATTTAAATTGAAATATTCTGCAAATTACTATCCTCAAGGTAATGGTTTAGGAGAATCTACCAATAAAAATCTAGTCAAAATTATTAAGCGAACTATTGAGTAGAATCACAAAAAATGGCATAAATATTTAATATTTGCACTATGGGCTGATAGAATAACACAGAAGGCTTCCATAGGAACTTCTCCATTTAATCTTGTATATGGGAAAGAAGCAGTTCTACCAACCAATCTATTGCTTCCTTCTCTAGCCCTAGTACAATTTATTGAAGAAAGCCCCCCATCTTCTATTCAACTGAGACATGATCAAATCTTAAAATTAGAAGAAGAAAGAGAAAAGGCCAAAATTACTCATGCAAAACATCAGCAAATTATCAAGTCATCTTTTGATTCAACTTCATCCAGTTCAAAACAATTACAAGTTGGTGATCTAGTTCTGAAATGGGACAAAGCCCATGAGGATAAAGGAAAACACACTAAGTTCTAGAAAATGTGGCTTGGACCATTTGAAATCAACGAGAAGATAGGCCATTCTACGTTCATATTACAAGATCTATCAGGTAAGAGCGATTCTCTTCCTGTTAATGGCCTTATCTTGAAAAAATTCTTCAATTGAGGAGGTAACCCCTTCTCCTTTTGTAAATATTCAAATTTTGGCAGAAATTGTGTTCATAGTTTTTAGGATTATTAGGAAATAAAGTTGTAAGATATCTCCCATTGACCTTTGCTATATTGAAAAAGTTGCTCAAAAGAAGTAGTTTTTATATTTACTTTTAAAATAGAAACCTTAAACAAAAGGAAAATTTCTAGGAAATTAGGTATATTCAGATTCTGAAACCCCATTTCATTTTTGTGAAATCTTCTTGAGATTTAGAACTACTATAAATCATTTTAATGTTTTCAAATGGCTACAAAACGGTTATCAATATCAAAACAGAAACTAATTCAATCTTAGCATCTTCAACTCTTACCCTGTCATCCATGCTCTCTTAAGGAGAAAATTGTCCATCCCATTCATCAAAGTTTATGATTACTCAGAGTGTAATTCTAAAATATTTGATATAAAAGATAAGGGGTCTTATTACAAGCTTGCTTACCATGATTATTGGGAAATAGTTTAACTAACATTACCAATACTGCATACCAAAACAGGGTAATGGCTTACAATCATAAGACAAGGGGTCTCATCACGAGCCAGCTTGTTCAGTTAAATTACAACCAGTGAATGGCAATGTCAAATAGCTGGCCACCCAACCAGGACAATGGATTTTTATCATACAAAATAATTAAAAAGAAAAGAAAATACAAAATATGAAAGCATATTTTTGGATTCATTCTTTTAATTATACTCTGAAATGGATGGGATAATGGACAATCAAATGGTTAAAAGGTATCCCTGTCGAGACTATGAACGTTTGTTGGCAGCAGAGGCTCTACCTATGAAAAAGGATTCATTAAAAAAGCTAAGTTGGAAAGGTACTTTGTTTTATCATTATCAACCAATAAAGGCCAATTTGAAACTTAGAATGTATTTAATTTTAACGAGAGAAGGAATTAGCAAAAATAGCTCTTATTAGATTCAGAATGTATGTATACCTAGTTATATTAGAATTTTCCTCTTTGATAAGATTTCTATATAAAGAAAGTCTAAGTATTTCAACATTTCTCAGAGATAACTATTTCTCCCAGCGAATCGCCAATTGTTGTGTTGTACAACAACCCCCCATTTCATAAAATTTTACCTTCTACTATAATATGAAATGGGTCCCTTTTAGATTCATGAATAAAATTGGTATCAACTCATCATTCCTTAAAAGGTCCGAAAGAAACAATACATTATAAACCTTTTGAATAAACATAAATCGGTCTTATAAAATAAATGAATAATTCTTTATTGCGATAAAGCGATCGCAAGATCGCATATCACAACAACAAAGGATGCATAACAAAAAGACCCATTGGTTTGCCCCGATCCGACAAGTGAATAACTATCGGATATTGGGAAAGGTAAGCGAGTGTAACAAAAAGCCCTCTCTCTTTGCTCCGATGCGATATCGCTATCGGCGATCGGGGGATATAGCATACGCACAACCAAAGGCACCCTTCTAAAACTCCCGATGCGAATTAGCTTTATCGCTATTGGCAATCGGGGATTTTGCAATGACACAAATGTAACTACTCGAGCATTCCTCCGATTCCGATTGCGATAAAGCTAAGGGCAAATTTTAAAAAAGATCAAAAAAGGCTTGAGTATATTATGTTAAATTGTTATTAAAAGCCTTTCTATTCCTAATAGCGATTCACTTATGATTAACCGCCAAAAAATCAAAGCCACGCTTAAATGAATTATTCGGCGAATAAACGACATAATGAGCATTCAAATGATTGACAGGATTGAATGGCCAATTAATGGAGTAGTTAAGCCAAAATCTCTTCAGAGATTGTATCCGCGGCAGTATTATTTTAATCCTTCAATATTCATTGATTGATATAACTCTTTCATATTTGGATCACACCACCTATTCTTTGTATTACGTTCATTTTTATCTCCTGTGCAGAGCTCCTCCGAAGCAACAAATTTAGGCCAAATGGGGAAGAAATCCAAAAGATTTGGAGCAGCTTCAGCTCCCGCAGTGACAGGACAATCTACCGTCGATCCAGGACTAAGTAAAAAAGGATTGATCTCAGACACTACCTGTCTTGGCCTCGACAATACTAGCTAGCAAAGCATCTATAATCTAGTTGAAGCCAAAGAGCCTGAAATGGTGTCAGTACAAGCTACAACAGGTTCAAAGCGAAAGTCATAGGCTACCCTAAAGGATTTAACCAATTCCTACTTACACCGAATAGTGGCTCGAGAGAAAATTCTTCTGTATACAGATGTAGTGAGGTGGGCAGTTGAGGAAATCCCTGTTACAAATAGAACATTCTGCACAATTGACGGGAGAGTCTTCGGTTAGTTTTAACCTAATGATTTGCAACAAGTGTACCATTTGCCTAAACCACAGAAGAAGTATAACAAAGCATTTCTGGAGAAGTTCAGAGATGAAAATGAAACTGAATCAGCACCTATTCGGGAATGGAGACAAAACCCCGCAAGACACAAGCATAAGTCCTCGGGTAAGTACTATGTCGATTCATTATGTTCTCCTTATTGTTACGCTGGGGCGATGATGTGTAGGATGGTTCCTTTAATGGAAGCAGCAGTCAATAGCGAGATAATGGATTGGGGAAATATATTATTTGATAAGTTAGCCACTACTATTCTTGAGTTTAGAAATAAAACTCGCATTACCGATAGGTCTATTCCTCCATTTTATTATAGTGCCTACATCTTAGATACTCTTTGTTTTAACTCCGAATTTCCTGTGCTGGGGTGGAGATGGACTCCACAAGACCCCACGCCGATTCATATCTATCATCAGAAGTTGTGGAAAGCCCATTATAAAGACCACCTGTATCAAGTTTGTAATGGTTTTATGTTGCCCATTTACTATGCAATTTTTGACAAGCCTGCTCCGAAGATTTCCTCACAAGCAGAGATTGACCTAACCGCCCTAGGAAACTGGTTCAGAGAAGATAAATTTACATATATAAGAGTTTTTTGCAACCTTGCCAGGCCTCATGTCCTTCCCTTGTACATACCCGACAAGCTATTGGCTAGAGAAATAGCATATCAGATTACGTCCGCAGGAGCAACCAAGACTCTGAGGAATTAAAAGAACCAAGTTTGGCCTTCTTTTCCTCTAAGGTGTGGTTTTTACACTCTGCATGACTATAAGCATGCAAAGAAGGAAGCAGAAAAGATAAATATGCTAAATCTCGCCACCCTTCCTAATAGGTGATTTGACCTAAGAAAAATCGTTTATAATGTACTTGAATAGGCAAAACTCACAAAGTTTGAACATAAAGAAGACGAGTTTGATGACCTATTTTCCTCGGCGGAGTCATTATTTCAGGTCCAAACACTAGCTAAAATGAGATATCACGACGAAGGGTTAGTGGAATTCAACAAACTCAGAGAGCAGAGGTTGCAAACTCTGCCTCTAGATTTACTAGCTACTGCCCCGATGACATAATCAAGCGAGCCTGAACAACGACTCACCTACGAACCTCCTGCTACATCAAAAATTCTTGAGGAAGTCCAGAGAAAAGAGGAGGAGGAAGTCTAGAGAAAAGAACAGGAGGAAGTACAGAGGAAAGAATAGGAAGAAGAGCGAAGGAAAGAGCAGGAGAAAATACATGAGGAGGAACATAAAAAAGAGTAGGATAAGGGCAGCAAGGATGTGAATGTGGATACCCAGATTGGTCCGAAATTTCTCCAAGAATGGCAGCAATTCGACTCCATCATAAGCAATCTGGAAAGCTCAAAAGATGCCAATACACCCAAAACAACTGATACACATGATACAACGTCAAAAAAGGTTCCAAGTGAAGGAACCAACGGCCTACCCCATAGTACAGAGTTAGAAATAATTCCGAAAGATCCTTCGGATCAAATCATTTTGCAGGTGGAGGATATACCTCCATTGGTTGTCTTTTACAACCCAAAACACAGTGCCATAGTAAAGCGACAGCGAAAAAGGAGAAGGCTTGATCAACCTTCCCTGTTCCTAGAACAAATAGAGACAGCCAACGTAGTTTGGAAAGAGGAGTTCGATCCTTCCGGTGACCTAACAAAGCTGTCCTAGTATGCCGAAGCCTATTCGGCGGCCACCATGGACAAGGCATCGGAAGTGAGTAATTTGCTAAAAGAAAAAGACCAGGCAATTATTTTGTTACAAACACAGCTATCGGAGGCACAATAGAAAGTTGAACAATTAGAACAGAAATTGTCAACACAGCAACAGTTAAATAATAAACTAAATAAGCAGCTACTTGAAGAAAAACAGAGAGTAGATTCCAGCGCGATTCAAAGGCAGAAAGAATTATCAGAAGCGTTGGCAAAATTGAAGACTTTGAATGAACTAATGGTGAAAACAAAAGATGAGCAAATTGCTCAACTATCACTTCAAATAGAGAAGTTCAAGAGTCTTCCACAGCCTGCCGATTTTAGAACAGAAGCGCTACAGATTAATAAGGCATTGATAACACAAATAAGACTATTGTGTCATAATATTTCTCAGGTTGAGCCCCTTTGTGATATCACAACATCAATAATCGATAAATCAGTTGATGCTAGACAGGACTTAGAGCAGGCCGATGAGACCTTAACATATTTTCTTACTTGGCAAGACACCAGTGAGGGACAGGCAGCAAATTTGCCCAAAATCCTAGAATCACATAAAGAAATCCTATTCTTGGAATGGCAGTCCCAGTTGATGAAAGCAGAGAGAGAAGTTTATAAATGCAAACTATCCACAAGCAATTTGATTGAATTAATTAACAACACTCTCTATTTATCTAATATGATTTCGCAATGTACACTAGGTAAATTGCTATCGGCTAAAACATTGGAGCAATCATGTTATCAGGAGCTGGAAAAGAATGGAAGGTTAATTGCAGGCATTCAAAGTTTAACTTGGGACACCTATTGGTTGTTCCTAGTAAAACCATACAGCCAGAGAGCCGCCCTCAAGTGTCTAACAAATGCAATCGGTTGTATCATTCCTGATATTCACGATGCCACATACTCGGCTCAGATCCATTCTCGTCTCAGCCGCCCTCAAGAAGTGGAACCGATGCTATCGATATGCCAACTCAGATCAAAGAGAAAACAACCAGAGTGATGAATCATGCTGCCGACTACCAATTTGCTGAGGAGAAGATATTCAAGATCCAGTTGTACCAATTAAATAGCATTTTATTTTTGTAGTTAGTTAGTTAATTAAGTATTTATAGACCCTTTCATGCATTTAGAAAGGGTCCTCAATTTTTGTATAAGACTCAAACCTGGAAGTTGCACTACTGTACTTCAGGTATATTTTTTTATAAAGACTAGGCCAATTATTCCAATTTTTTACAACGAATCTTTTATGTGGATGTGCACTATTGCCTTTATATGAAAGTACCTCTAAGTTGAAAGAAGGAATTCGAATTGTGATTGATATTGGGAATTATTTGCAGCGCATATGGTACTA
Organism: Pinus taeda; assembly: GCA_000404065.3. Classification (NCBI taxonomy): domain Eukaryota; kingdom Viridiplantae; phylum Streptophyta; class Pinopsida; order Pinales; family Pinaceae; genus Pinus; species Pinus taeda. The sequence continues at coordinate 15,726 of APFE031556736.1, forward strand.
CTATCTATGATCTGAATTCATTCTTTTTATGTGAATTGTTATTTGATTACTCTTGCTATTATTGAATATATGTATGTGTTTCAACAACATTCTTTATATTTTTCACTATTGGATGTTTAAAGGATGTTTTTCTTTTAGTCATACATGTATCAATAATATATAAAAGATAAGTGTAACAATGTTTTATTAATTACATTGTTCAACTATTTGGACAAAACAATTATTATATGAATGAATGTCTATGTTTATCAAATAGAGTCATCTATATGCTTATTTATGAACAGATATTATCAAACGTTACACTTAAGAATAGAAATTTCCCAGGATAGAATAGTTATTTGTATTTTCGCTTTTTAGATTAAGTCATTCATCCATTACCACTTATTAGAAAACCAATCACTCATCCATCCCCTTTTTATTCATCATTGGGAAACTGGTCCCATTATCTCCAGTCGAAGCCACCATACCAAATGGAAAAGGAGCTGCATTAAGGTCCGGACTGGCTGGTTTTCCCCGATGTTGTTGCAACGATTTTCGAGGCATCAACATCTTCTTATATTTAATCGCTAAATGAAACTGCTATAAATTCCCCTTCCACTTGTAATATTTTTCCTGTTATAACTTGCTTTAGGCTCGCGGGTATTATAACATCTGGTGATTTTTGTGGATGACTTTATCCTTTCCTATTAGATAGCATTTCCACTTTTGACATCGTGTACTCAGGCATAGAGCTCTTTGTTGTAGGTAGGGTAGTTTAGAATGTCCCCATGAAATATTTCAAAATGTTAACATCCATACATTCCTCCCCGCATCAACACTCCCATAACATACCCACTCACATTTTTTTCATCTCTGAAGGGATGTTGCAAGTTCAATAATGTAGGAAATGGTGTTTGACTAATTTTCTTTTGCAATTCCTTAAACATCTTATGTTGACTCTTTCCCCACTAGGAACTCTTGCCCCTCATTACAATGGCATGGAGTGATGTTGCAACTACTGAAAATGAGGGAATGAATTTCCTCATGTATTGTCCTTCCCTAACGAAATTTTGCGACCTTATAAATATTGGTAGGAATTAACCACTTCATGATGGTCTCCATTTTGGGAGGATCTATCTTCAACTCACCTCCAAAAATAAAATATCCTAAATACACTAAACAATATTGGGTAAACTCACATTTCTTGAATTTTTTTAGTAGTTGGTGCTTCTTCAATGCCTCTAGCACCTGTATCAAATGTGAAATTTGTTCCTTCCAGACCTTAACATTGTATATTAGTATCATCCAAATACAAAAATATAAAATGAATATAAATATGGGCACAACATATCATTCATTAATATCATGAACATAGTTGGTCCAATCAATAAACCAAATGGCATGACTTTCCACTCATATAAACCTTATCTAGTTCTTAAGATGATTGTCTAAATATCTTCTTCTTTGAATCAAACCTTGTGATACCCTGATTTTAAGTCCAACTTGTTGAATTATTTTGTTTATTGAAACCAATCCAATAGATCATTTATCCTTGGTAGGGGTAATTGTGCATATGTGTAATTTTATTTACGTCTTTGTAATAAATGTATATTCACCAAGTCTCATATGTATTATGCATGATTATGATGGGTCATCCACATCGTGAGGTATATGGTTGAATAACACCCTACTCTAGCAACTTCTACAATCGATTCTTCACCTTGTTTGATTCTATTATGAACTACCGATATAGCCCAATGTTTGGAAACAAAGAGTTCAATAATATTTGGATCTCATTCTCCACTTCCCTCTTGGATGGTATCCCTTTAGGTCCTAGAACATTCCCTTATCTACATATAACTATGCTTCCAATTGTTATCTATGTTCTTTAATGTACCCCTTTAGGGATGCTATGATTCTCATTGACACTTATATATATTGATTTTCTCTTAAAAATAGTAAAAGAGCCATGTTTCTATAACTAATTGGTTTCTTGGCTTGATTGGCACTAATAAGTGAAATTTTAGATTTATCCTATTGCGTGTTGATGGTGAAGCATTTTTCTTCCTTAATGAGGAAGTATTAGCTCGCTACCCATATAAATATTACAACATGCGTTAATGTATAAGGACCCGCAAACACTACTCCACATACATTAAGTGGAACTACATCCATTTCTACTTCAACAATAGAATGAACACTGATAGAAAATTTGGTTTACAATGTTTTGTTACATTGATTTTCACATCCTTATTTACCCATCTCAATGGATATAGGGTAAGATGATCTTGAACCTCCAACCCTAATTTGTTGACCAAGTCCACTGCAATGTTATTCGGTTGTTATCCTAAGTCAAGAAATGCATAAAATTTTGTCTTTTTGACTCATAAACTACCATGGATATTCCACTAGATAATTCATCACAATAGATCTAATAAGAATATATTGAAATCTAAAATCTATACTATGAAGGTTAATCTTCATTAGATGTTTTGGATTTATTTAATTATTATTTTCTTCTAATGCACACAATATATAAAATGTGAAAAATAGAGAACATATAAACAACCAATCTCAAACCATGATAACATCAATATATGACCAGGGAAACCCTATCGAGAGGAAACCCAACTGGAAGGTGACACTATTGTAGTCTCTCTTTCTTTAAAAAGAAAAGGTGCAAATACAAAAGAGTGTGACATGTGGCCGGCGAGATGCTAGAAAATGCAACCCCTCTTTATTGTGCCCTCTCTCTATCCAATTTCAACTATTATGCTCTAATATGGAACAAAATGTACTAGAATAGAATCCAACACCTTTTCACCCTAGCGGCCCAGTTATAACACAACTCGATAGCCAACTAGGGGTTAAATTTGACCTATTCAAACCTCAATATGAGTTACAAATGGATCCTTCTGGAGTGTTCTTTACAAGGCCCACATGGCATTCTCTTGAATTGTGGTGGTCAAACATTGTAGGTGAGCCTCCTAGAGTCATTACTTTTATTTTTGAACACAAATTGATGTAATTCTTGCATTGTTGAAATCATAACTTGATTTCTTTGATTTTTCCACTGTGAAAGCATCAAGATGGATGGAAAATTATTTAATGATCAAATCCTAATTAAACATAATCCATATCTATAAATGTCTTGGAAGAATATATAAAATTCACTCCACCAAAATTCACCATATTTAGAATTATTTACTTGCCAATAACTTTTTACAAACTCTTTTATAGTAATTGTAAATATAGTTACCAACTCTATATTTCTATCTTCCCCTTTACTTTTTCAAAATTCTATAGTGCCATTGAACAACCATACACTCTTAGTTTTTGAAGTCTTTGAAAACTAAAATAATTTTTTTTGTTAACAATATTAATACTTTAAGCAACATCATGGTGAATATTTTAAACATCATGGTGAATATTTTAAACGTAGGCATTCCATATTGATTTTTTTTGGTAACAATCTTAATACTTTACACAACATCATAGTGAATATTTTAAGCATAGGCATTCCATATTCTTGTATTGTTCCAATTCATCTAATTCGACCCATGAAAATGCATCAACATAGGAAATGCCCCAGTCTCACCAAATTCTTTAGAAAACCTCTTTAGCTCAGGGGACTTTATAACATCTCGTTTTTTTATTTTTAAGATTATGTAAATATGAAATCTCTTCCAACTGATCAAAATACCATAATTTAAGATGGTTTAAATTTTGAAGTTGGCAAAACTTCCTTTCCATTCTGACATCGCGAATGCAAGCCTGCTTTTGACCCTTGTGGCGTTCAGGTTTCGTCCACACAGTACTGGTAATATAAAGTTATTGCAAAGAAGTGAGCCCTGAGATGCTGCATGGTAGACATTGCAAATCCTTACGTTTGGCAAGGCTTAAATACGTTGGGGATCTCAACCTGTGAATGCCAGATGGTAATTCCGTAATTGCAGACTGAGAAAGATCCAGAACTTGGAGAGTTGCAAGATTCGTAAGAGATGCAGGTAACCTTTTGATCGGCACACCCACTAATCTTAAGCACACAAGTTGTCTCAAACATCCCACACTCTGGCAATGATCGGATGGACGTCGCACTTAAATGCACATTTCAGTGAAATTTCGGAGGCCACTTTTTAATGAAATTCACGTTAATATAATATATATTAATCTATGCTTTAGGATATATACGAAAAGCTATTGCAGCATTAGATAATATAGAGAAAACAATGCACATTTCAATGAAATTTTGGAGGCAAGCTTTTATTGAAATTCATGTCAACATATATTAACTTATGGTTTTGGATGTATATATACAAAGTTATATGGTCTCGGATGTATATCTAAACTTATAGAATATATTAGGGTCTGCGATATATACAAAAGTTGGTTGATAGAGAACTACTTTTGTAACGGAGATTATCGGTGTATTATCGGTGTATGTGTTATTTTTAATGTATAAATTAATAATTTATAAATATGTGGAGAAATATATTTATTACCGTACAGATAGATGCCAACAGACCTCTCGAACTTCTACACAGACGGGCCGCCATCGCTTTCTGGACGGCATTCTTCGGTAGGGCACATCACATGATCACACGGATTTGCAGGCCTTGGTAGGTACATCGCCTTGGTAGGTCTTTCTCTAAGATCAACAACAAGAGAGCGGCAATTTAGATAAAAATAAAAGGAAATATGAATTTTTTTGAAATTTTTTTGTAAATATAAAATTGTAAGACTTATTTTATTATGTTAGAATTGAGCGTTTTATGATCCATATCAAGTTTATGTAAAAAAAAATTCGGTGAAAATATATTTGTTGACGCCTTTCGAACCAACGAGAGTGTGATTCATCGTAGGACAAGTTGAAGAATTAGATTATGGCTACATGTCAAATAGGGATAGTAGATCTTCCAACAGCTAGGTCTGACTCGAAAACAACTATATTAGACTAAACTCAAACGGTTATAATGGACCCAGAAAATGGCTAGTTTTGACCATTTAAATTATTTAATAATAATAATATAATTAGATAAATAGCTATGTTGGGGTGGATATCATTATATTTCATAATGTTCGTGGATATCATTATATTTCATAATGTTCTGGATTTTAATAAAGTTTAGAACGCTGAAATCTTATTTTAATATTCCATGGTTTGAATTGGGTGTTATTTTAAGTAACATGTTAATCCAATATAGAGTTAAAATTAATCTAGGGATATAGTGGATTATAATGATTAAAATGTTAACAAATAATAATAGATCTAGGGATTATAACCAATAGAAATTGTATGGATTTCATATTAACTAAAATAATAATATAAATTATTATTATAATAATATTACAATAACATAATTATTCTTATTACTAATGGTTAGGGTGACTAATTAATATAAATCTATTAGTAAAGTTATCTAATATGAGCATGAACTTATTGCTTAAATTAATTTTAACCCATTTCGTTATTTTATTATATTATAAAGAATAAAAGATATTAGTAATATAAAATGTATGATAATTATGGTTATGTGTAAAATAGAATGGAGTCATCTAAAGAGGCGGAGGAATTGCCCGGACTGCCAAAAGTGGCCGGAATCCGTGTAAAAAAATTCCAAAAAATCTTCTAGAGGCAATGTTTGAATCGTGTTTTTGATGGTGGAAATAGATTCAGCACCATCTAAAACATCTAGGGCACCTAAAATTTTGAAGTTTAACCACTATAACTTGGATTTACAAAAATACTTGCCAGATTTTCTCTAAATATAACCAAAATTTCCATAACTTTCTGGGCTATTGAACATCAAATTATATAATTTATAAAATAATTAGTTATATGAATGTGAATGAGATATTTCTTCCTGGTTTGAAAAGTCCACATTAAAGGCTAGCCCCGCATTAAAGGTTAATGCAAAATTCGACAAATTTATAATGCAACATTAAAGGTTAGCGACGCATTGTATGGTCCCTGGTTTGCTCTATTAATTGACTTAAATTCATGCATTGTGTGTCGTTCTTTGGCAGTTTAAGGGCTTTCACGCCAAGAATGGCCCGCCATATTTGTGAAAAGGAAAACACTTTCGCACCAACCAAACGACTTGGAACGATAAAAGTGGCACTGAGCACCAGGGAATTTCATAACTGAGTTTATTATTTGGCAATCAGATGGATATGGGTGCGATCAAATAATTCACTATGTCATTTAATATTCGGCTAATCAGCAATCAATATAAAAATGCCCTCAACTTAAACCTGAAACATGGAATGTAATTAAACTTTTACACGGTAAAAATTGAAACATTGAATGTAATTAAACTTTCACACGGTAAAAATTGAATGTAATTAGTGTGGAGTTTAGCCAGCAAGTTAATTCCACTGAATCACTTTGTTACCCATCAACACGAATTTATTAAATCGTGAAAATATGATTTAATTTATTGATCGAATTCATACATTGTATTTCCAGTTATTGAAAGCACCCAACAATACTCTTGATATTTTACCAGAGTCTTTGAACAAGATGGCACACGAGAGTTCACCCAACAATAGTCTTGATATTTTACTAGAGTCTTTCAACAAGAGGGCACGCAAGAGTTTATTGTGCTTTATCTGAATTTTTTGGATGTCATGTTTGTAGGTAGGAAAATTTATTAGTTGTTAAATTAGTAGTGAAGACAGCCATTTTTAGTTGTTAATAGTGAATGGACGCTGACTCCATTATTCAAATAACTTGTTGGTGGTCCGTAGGGGGGCAGGGTTTCACTCTTGCAGGGTTTCATTCATGCCAGAGTTTTGGGCCGTTAACTTGTTTCCTTGTGTCCTAAAAAAACGATGAACTCTTACCTAAACAAAAGCAGTTGGCCTTAACTTGTTTCCTTATGTCTTAAAAAGACAACGAACTCTTACTCAAACAAAAAGCAGTGGGCCTTAACTTGTTTCCTTATGTCCTAAAAAGACAACGAACTCTTACCCAAAAAAAAGTAGTTTTAGAACATACAGGCTTTCACTCTTGCCAGATGTCTCTGAATCTTGGGCAGTGAACTTGTTTCCTTATGTCCTAAAAAGATCGACAAACTCTTACCCAAACAAAATCAGTGTTAGAACATACTAATATTTCATAAAACTATCATTATATTTTTTTAAAACAATATTGTTTTTCTAAAATAAAAATGTCAATTTATTTATTTATTTTATTCCTAAATTAAGAAAAATGTTAAATTAAAATTTAAACAATATTGTTTTTCTAAAATAAAAATGTCAATTTATTTATTTATTTTATTCCTAAATTATGAAAAATGTTAAATTAAAATTTTAGAATATGTTTAGCTTAAACAGAGCCATATAATTAATGGACAATGAATACTGATAAAGCAAATATCACCAAAAACCTCTGAAATAAATTAAGTCTTTACCAATACAATTACGATGACTACCACTCAATCCCGAGTTTAGTTACAATGACCTAGATCCACCTTAGCCATTTAAAAAAAATTCACAGATATCAACAAAACAAAAAAATTCTTAAAAACACAATCAATTTATATTTTTATATTTTTTAAATCAAATCTATTCTTTTATGGAAAATGATTACATCGTTGTCTATGGATTTAAAAAATCTATTTGCTTCAACCTTCCCACATTTCTTCGCTAGTAGGTAGTTTCCAAAATAGATTATACATTGCCAAAATGATTTAACCATCCAAAAATGGAAAGGGACTACGAACCAAAGCACCATCAAAATTACAAAACATCCAAAAGTTATCGAAGCAAGATTATCGCAGGGGATGGTGGATGCTTGAACTCACAGTGAACCTGCTTCTCCATATGGGCATACTGCCCTCCACAAAGTCTAACTTTTCTTGTAGAATCCATTGTCCCCTTTGCACAATTGTCAGTGTGTCACTTACCATTGATGTCTTTGAAGATCATTTAAAATAGAAATAATTGCATTCCTATCATCATGTCTCTCTTTGGTGACTTGAACCACAAACAAACTAATTTGACTGATCTAGTACCCAATATCAACATAGCCAGACTCATGCACAAGAGAATTAGGTGGCCTTACTGAATCAGGGGCTAATTCCTCTCCTATAGGAGAACCCAACCTATGGATACCTCTTTCATCGACCCCTCTCCAAGCACGAACAAGCATGGGAGTCATCCTCAACTTAACAACAACACAGTGAAAATTGAGCACCAAATAACTATAATCACAATAGAGTGATACATCCTTCCAGCCAGAACACCACCAACAGACCCCAGCCCTAAGTAACAACACACCTCGCCGAACACCCAATTTCCCCAGGCCGAGGTCCCTATAGGATTTATGAAATTGAGACTTCCCAACCAACCAAACGAAGGGTTGATTGACCAACAGAGTTTCACCCCAAAAAAACCATCAAAGTGCCAAACTGAGAGGGAGCTAGCCAGACAACTTAATTTGAACTCCCACAACAAGAACAAAACCCAAATAAATTCAACCCAGAAAAGAAAACTCGTTACACCATTAATTTGAGCAAGATCGCATTTAATACTAGAGGAAAAGGCCAAAATTACCAATGCAACCACCACTATACAACAACCATGAAATAAAACTATACTATAATGAGATTTAGTTGTACCTTGTGCCTAGGCCTTGTTTTGCTTAGATGAGAGCCACTACCAAGGACCTAATCAACATCCACAACAAAAGATCTTATGCTCTGTAATTCTCCTGTCATAACTCCACTAATTTGAGTTTGTTTCTCTCTCTTGCATCGACAACTTGCCATCAATAACCACATGAACTCTTCCTCTAAATCTCAGCATCCAAAACCCTTATGAGCCCTAGATTTCAACGCTAACCCATTTGACACTGACCAGATCAAAAAGGAGGAACCACCTTTACTACACTTCCTTATTAACTCTTAGAGCATTGTCCAAGGCTACTGGATGGAGTCACCATTGCAGGAAACAAGTTCCATTCACCAAAAAAATCTCAACACTACCATTACTCTCCTTAATAGTTGATCCAGGTGGATATTGGTGGCCACCTGCCAAGTCCACTTAGACCCCCACCATTGTTTCTTTTAGCTTTTCAGTTTCCTTAATTATAGCACAGTTTACTATTTTTAGCAGTTTTACAGGTCCTGAACTTCCAGAGCTATTTTGAGGCCCTAAACGATGTTTTTTGGGAAAAATGGGAGCAACATGCGTCAATGGACCGATGTTGCTCTTCCCAAAGTTGTAGTTCTCGGATAGATCTTTCTAACGAGATACTGTGTGCGTCAAAATGGAGATTGTATGTGAAAGTTACGACCTTGGGAAGTTGATGTGCCAATTTACCCAAACGGGGCCCGCAGTTTAGCGTTTCATCTTCTAGGGTTAGGTTTTGGGATGTTTAGGGTTTTCCATTGTTTCTCAACAATAAATAGGCCTTCGAGCCTTATTATAACACAGTTTAGAGGCATGTAGCCGCCACATCTCTTCTCAGAGATAAGCTACCATCGCCTTAGCTGGTGTATTTCCATTTCTGTTTGTGAGCATATTTCAGTATTTTACATGAATGAAATGAAGTATTATTTCCGCTGCATATTTGTGAATATGGTTATCTCTGTATTTTGTTGTGTTCCTATTTAAATCCAGATCAGTAGTATTAGAGCGGTCTGCTTTTTCCTCTATTTTTCTTTGCATGTCCCCAACAAGGTCAAGATATAAGGAGTTAGGGCTTGAACTGGTCGAACCTTTGCAAGACCAACCTCGCAAATCCTGACAGCCTCCCATGGTGGATGAAAAGAAAGACGAGGGGGCAGGAGATCCTATCAAAATCTTTCTCAAAGAAGCCCTCGAGTGACAAAGGAATGCGATGATGGACAACTTTGCCCAGATCCTTCAGCGCATTACCCAGGGGCGACGCATCGGCTTCCAACAGCTACTCTTGAAACACCACATCGTTTAAGGTAAAAGTTAATTTTGAAATCCCCATATTCGAGGGTCAGATAGATGCAGATGGCATCGATAAATGGTTAAATCTGCTAGAGGGTTATTTTTCTGTTCATGATTTTTCCAGTTGGGAAAAGATTATTTTCGCTCTTCTCAAAGCAACCCCTGATGTCAAGGACTGGTGGGAAACCTACTGTGAGCATAAGGATGAAAGTACAGGCTCACTATTTTTAGCCACACCCACTTGGAATTCATTCGGGGATGCCATCAAGGAGCAGTACTACCCTGTCGAAAGCTATGGGGATCAATGCATAAAGTGGACCACGCTGCGGCAGGGAAGTAACCAAGACGTGCCAGAGTTCACCAATATTTTCCATACCCTTCGCACAAAGTTGGGTATCAAGGATTCGGAGCAGCATTTGGTACTCAAATACCGTGGTTGCCTGCATAAGTACATCCAGGAAGAAATAGACTTCCTGAACATCTCATCGCTCAACACTGCATACTGATATGTCGTCAAGGTTGAGCAAAAGTTTAAACAAAAGAAGCGAGACTTTGGATATACGAATCCAAAGCAAGGGAAAGATGCCCCCAAACTGCAAAACAAAGGACAAAGCCAACGCGAGGCGACCCAAGACAACCCGCAAAAGTTGCAAGCAAAGAACAGCGCTGCGAAGCTGTAAAAGGACACGGGAAAGTGGTGTGAGTTTCATAAGAGCTCCACTCACAACACAAGTGAGTGTCGGCCCAAGCAGTCACTGGTGGATGAGCTAAAGGTTTCAAAATCGGATGCAGGTTCCAACTCTGAGTCAGTTCCCGACAAGGGGAATGACAAAGGGAAGCAGATTATCGATGCGGAGCCCAACGCCACCATTGCCACCACGAAGATCCAGAAGGAGGAACCTAAAGATCCAAAGCAGGAGGAGCGTCTCTTCCACTCCCAGATGTGGGTAAAGGGCTCCCTGCTATAGTTCATTGTCGATAGCGGGAGCCAAAAGAACCTCATTTCAGCAGAGGTTGTGAGGCCGCTGGGCTTACCAACCACAGCACATCCACAACCGTACACCATCGGGTGGCTTCAACAGGGACGGGATCTTCGCGTGAGCCAGCAGTGTCACCTTCCATACAACATCAAGCCCTTCACAGATGAGGTATTATGCGACATTGCTCCCCTTGAAGTTTGTGATGTATTATTAGGACGACCATACTTGTGGAAGCAACATGTTGTGTATGAATCAAGGCCCCATGCTATTATTGTTACTTTGGGAACTAAGTTGTACAGGATATCGGAGGTAGCACTGCCTACCGCCATCTCTTTGATTACTGCAAAACAATGCAGTAAGCTCGTCTCCAAAACCGGGAAATTTGTTTTCCTAATGATACGCCCTCAAAGAAATAAGAAGACAGTGGCCATGACATCTAGGCAGGGCCCCTACACACGACAACTACATATGGACAAGGTCGTGGAGGAGTATTAGGACATCTTCACCTCCCCCGCAAGGGTTCCTCTGCACTGTCAGGTCAAGCATTCCATCGATCTGACCCCAGGTGTGTCGCTGCCCAATGGACCAATCTATCGGCACTCCGTTCTAGAGAACAATGAAATCAAGAGGCAGATTCAGGAGCTGCTGCAGAAAGGTCATATCTGTCCAAGTTCATCACCTTGTGGGAGCCCGATCGTGTTGGTATAGAAGGATGGGACTTGGAGACTTTGTATTGACTATCGGGCACTGAACAAGATCACTGTCCGTAATAGGTACCCGATCCCACAGATTGATGACCTCTTGGACCAAATGAATGGGAAAAATATTTCAGTGAGATTGATTTGAAGTCAGGATATCACTAGGTACCAATCGAACCCTCCGATGTGTGGAAGACTGTCTTCAAAGCCAACAAGCACTTATTCGAATGGTTGGTGATGCCTTTCGGATTGACGAATGCTCCTGCAACCTTCATGAGGCTAATGGATGACATCTTGTGGCCATTCACTAGCTCATTTGTAATGTTATACTTGGATGACATCCTGATCTTTAGCCAGAGTTGGGAAGAGCACCTCCACCACATCCGACAGGTTCTCCAAACACTGCGGCAACACAAGTTATGTGCCAATTTGGACAAATGCACTTTTGGCATGAACTAGGTTCAGTATCTGCGATACATTATTGATGAACAGGGGGTGCATGTGGATCCATCCAAGATCCAAGTGATTCGAGATTGGCCACCTCCAACCACTCTGACAGACCTTCGCAGCTTTCTAGGTCTTGCCAACTTCTACCGCAGGTTCGTGTTGGGATTTTCTCATATCACTTGGCCCTTGAGTCAAGTCACTAAGGGAGGAGTGAAAGAAAAAATCTTTTGGTCTGAATCTCAATAGAGGGCATTCACAGAGTTGAAAGATCGCCTCTGCATAGCACTCATGGTCGCATTACCAGACTTGCAACAAACATTTGAGGTCGAGACAGATGCCTCTCACTATGCTATTGGGGCAGTCCTTACTCAACACGGGCATCCAGTGCAATATCACTAAGACACTTTCAGGCACAGTCTAGAAGTATCCCACTTATGACAAAGAGATGTATTCGATTGTGCAGGCCTACTGACAATGGAAGCATTACATCTTGGGGAAGGAAACAGTCATCCACGCAGACCACCAACCCCTGGAGTTCATACAAACCCAAGGGAAATTGCAGAATGATTGGTCCACATACTTGCAACAGTTCCATTTGAATATCAAGTATAAAGAGGGTAGAACCAATAATATTGCAGATTGCCTCAGTCGACCACCAATCATGGCGTTAACCACTGTGCTCAACTCTTGTGGGCACGAGACTTTTGATTAGCCACTTCTCTACAAAAGCGACCCAGAATTCGGCCACACATACCAGACACTCTTGGAGGGTCAGCATGTTCCAGATTTTCACCTCCAAGATGCCCTGTTAGGCCACCTGGGTCACCTTTGTGTTCCTTCAAGCGAGCATGCCAAGATGATTTGGGAAGCACACTATAGTCGGGTTGTTGGACATTTCGGGGTCAAGAAAATAGTGTCAGTACTGCAGAAGTATTTCTATTGGCCGAATCTTCAACACGATGTCAAGAAGTACATCAGATCATGAATTGCCTACGTCATTGCCAAACCGACCATCAAGAAGCAAGGCCTCTATAACCCGTTGCCTACCCCTAGTCGACCTTGGGAATCCATCTCCATGGATTACATGTCAGGTCTTCCTTCCACTAAGCATGGAAATGACTGTGCTTTTGTGGTAGCCGACAGGTTCTTGAAGATGGCCATTATGGCCGCCTGCAAGAAGAATATCACAGCAGAAGCCACTGCTAAACTCTTCTTTGAACGAGTGTGGGTACACTTTGATATCACATAGTTTATCATCTCAGATCAGGATAGCGGGTTCCTCAGTACATTTTGGTCCAGTCTCTGGTCGATGCTCGACACCAAACTCACTAAATCCACAACCTTCCATCCTCAAATTGATGGCCAGACAGAGGTTGTCAACAAGATGATTGTACACATTCTGCGTATGTACAACTCAAAGCATCCATGCACATGGGACGAGAGCCTCCCCTATGTTCAACGCAGCTACAATTGGGCTCTCCATAGCTCGACTAGCCACAACCCTTTTCAGGTGAGCTTAGGATTCCAACCACTATGTCTCATTGATGTGGCCATGCCAGTTGTAGCTACTCACGCAGATTTGGCTCATGTCCAGTCCGAAATAGATAAGGCAAACAAATTCATTGAGCACATCCAACATATTCTCCAGCAGGTCCATGACATTATGGAGAAATCAAATGCCAAGTATAAGCAGCGACATGATCAACATCGGGTGCCACATAAGTTTCAAGTGGGTGACAAAGTCTGGTTGCATTTGCAAAAAGAATGCCTTACCGGAGCCTATCGGAAACTCAGACCACTCTGATATGGTCCATACACCATTACCAAGGCTATGGGAGACAATGCATTTGAGCTCAGCATTCCCCCATTCCTTAGTCTGCACCCAGTGTTCAATGTGGACCACCTTCAGCCATACTTTCCACCATTACTAGACACATCCAACATTGCAAAACAGCTCACACCCACAGAGTTAAATCCATATTTCATGGAAAAAGCTACAACTGATCGGATCATGGACACATAGATCAAGCACACTTGCTAGCAGAATATCCAATTGTACCGAGTTGTCAAAGTAGGCCAACTCCTTCACTAGGGCAAGTGGCTCACTAGGGACCAAGTTCAACAGAAGTTTCCTCATCTTATAGAGGAACTCAACGCAATGGGGACCATTGCTTCTTAAGGGGGGAAGAATGATCCAGGTGGATATTGGTGGCCACCTGCAAAGTCCACTTGGACCCCCACCATTGTTTCTTTCAGCTTTTCAGTTTTCTTATTTGCAGCACAGTTTACTATTTTTAGCAGTTTTTCGGGTCCTGAACTTTCAGAGCCGTTTTGAGGCCCAAAACGATGTTTTTTGGGAAAACTGGGAGCAACATGGGTCCATGGACCAATGTTTTTTCTTCCCAAAGTTGTAGTTCTCGGATATATCTTTCTAACGAGATATTGTGCGTGTCAAACAGAGATCGTATGCCAAGGTTACAACCCTGGGAAGTTGATGTACCAATTTAGCCAAACGGGGCCCACAGTTTGCCGTTTCATCTTCTAGGGTTAGGTTTTTGGATGTTTAGGGTTTTCCATTGTTTCTCAACAATAAATAGGCCTTCGAGCCTCATTGTAACACAGTTCAGAGGCATGTAGCCACCACATCTCTTCTCAAAGATAAGCTACCATCGCCCTAGCTGGTGTATTTCCATTTCTGTTTGTAAGCATATTTCAGTGTTTTACATTAATGAAATGAAGTATTATTTCTACTGCATCTTTGTGTATATGGTTATCTCTATATTTTGTTGTGTTTCTATTTAAATTCTGATCAACAATATGCAATCAGAAAAACCAACATATGCAATAAAAAAACCATTTTAAACACTAAAAGGAATGGTGTCAAACCACCACCTTCACCTCCATCCTTATCAACATCTTCATCCTCATATTTTACTTCTTCTACCCTTTCATAACCACCTCCAAATTTTCGAAAGGGACGTGGTAAAACTCATTTGCTTAAGCTTGATATAAAGTTTGAATTGGTTATGTACAATGGGGAGGTAGATGTTGAGAAATTAGATAATTGGGTTCATCAGATTGAAGTGTATTGCAGGATACAAAGAATCAAGGATGATGAAACCAAGACTCAACTTGCTTCTCTTATATTGGAAGGTGCAACACTTATTTGGAGGGAAGAGAAATTTCAAGAGGACATGAAGAAACATGGTAAGGTTTTAACCTCTTGGAATGATTTTGTTGTTGCAATAAGAAGGAAATTTTATCCATTAGCATACATTCAAAAAGATATTATGATTTGGAAAAACTTTAGGCAAGCTAAAGGTCAAAATGTGCAAAGCTATACTTAAGAATTTAGAAAAAGAGCTTTGATTTTCAGTATAGATTTATCCTCTCAAGATACTCTACTCAAATATATTGGAGGATTTAATAGTTATTTGAGACACATAATTCTCACGTTTAACCCTACAAAACTAGATGAATTATTTGTACATGCAAATCATTTAGAAGTAAGAGGGAAGAATGTTCCTCAAGAAGGAAACAAAAATCCATTTAAGAGTGGAGACAAAGGAAAGGGGAAATTCAAAGGAAAATGAAAGAAGAATGCTTCAGTCAAGAAAGAGGGAGAAAAACTCACATGTAAACATTGTTCAAAAGAAGGCCATGATGAAGACCATGTTGGAAACTTCATCCTAAAATGAGACCCAAAATGTTTAACAACAAAGGGAAACAAAAAATTGTTGCAACTACACAACATGATTTAGGACCTGACTCTGGGGATGAAACAAACATCACAACCATGGGATTCAAAGGTAAGGACTCTATCGCAAGTACTAGTTCTTCAAGTAGTAGCCTCAATGAAACTCAACATGAAAAAGAAAGAATAAAACTTTTCAACATTAGAGTTATTTCAAAACATACCAGGATAGATACATTGTTTGATAGTGGTTCACAAGAAAACCTCATTTCCTAAGACACTATCAAGAAATTGAATTTGGAAACAACTCCTCATCCTAAACCATATCCTTTAGGTTGGATATGTGGCAATGAAAAATTGCATGTGAAAAAAAGATGTAAATTAAGATTTTCCATCACTGCAAACTTTATAGATGAGGTAGAGTTTGATGTCATTCCACTTGACATTTGTGGTATTTTTTTGGGAAGCCCATATCTATATGATAGGAGAGACATCTTTCATTTCCATGAGAACAAAAATCACTTGTTTAAAAATGGAGTTGAGTAAATTGTTAGAGCACATAAACAGAAATTAAATTTTTCACTTGTGAATGCTGAACAAATGAAGAGGTTGGTCAATGCTAGTAAGAACTTTGTACTCTTAATGATCAAACCCAAAGAGAATGTTGAAAATGAAGTTTTCCAAGGATGTGATGCAAAGTTAAAATCTGATTTGTTTGAGGTTTTTAACACATGATGAGATGTTTCAGGAACCCAAAGGATTTCCTCCTAAAAGAGGTATCCACCATGAGATCCCATTGCAGCAAGATTGTCCTCTTCTAAACATTAGCATGTATAGGATGTCATTCATCGATAATGTGGAAATCAAAAGACAAATACAAGAGTTTCTTGAAAAAGGGGTCATTAGACTAATCACATTGCCATGTGCGTCACCAATTGTTTAAGTACCAAAGAAATATGGTACATGGCGCATGTGTATAGATTTCAGAGCCTTGAACAAGATTGTGGTAAAGAATCATCACCCTCTTCCTCGAATTGATGATTTGCTCGATAAATTGAAATATGTTTTGTATTTCACTAAGTTGGACTTGAGAAGTGTTTATCATAATATTAGGATTGTTGAAGGAGACACATGGAAGACAACTTTCAAAACAAAGCAAGGTTTGTTTGAATGGTTGGTTCTACCATTGCGGCTTTGTAATTCTCCTGCAACATTCATGCGAGTTATGAATGATGTCTTAAGGAATTTTCTTGATGATTTTGTAATTGTCTACTTAGATGACGTATTGATATTCAGTAAATCTCATGAAGAACATGTCAAGCATGTGAAACAAGTCTTAGATGTCTTGAAGAAATAAAATATGTTTTTAAAGATGTGTAAATGTGATTTTGGAAAGACCTCATTAGTTTATTTTGGACATATTGTTGGAAGGGGTGAACTGAAGATATATCCCTCAAAGGTCAAAGTCATTGTAGATTAGCCCAAGCCCAATAATGTAACTGAGGTTAGAAGCTTTTTGGGAGCAATCCAATATTGGAGAAAGTTTATTGCTAACTTCTTTACAATTGCAGCTCCATTATATGCCTTGACAAGCATTAAGTAGGTTTTTCAATGGGGAGGCAAGAAACAAAAACCTTTTGATGCATTGAAGGATAAAATTAGTACAACTTCAGTTCTTTCACTTTCTGATTTAAGACAGCCATTTGATATACAAACAGATGCAAATGACTATGCCATGGGAGTGGTCTTGATGTAACATGGTAAGCCCATATGTTATCATTCTGAAACTTTTAATGGTGCAATAGTTAACTATCCTACATATGAAAAGGAACTATATGCATTGGAGCAAAGTGTGAAAAAGTGGAAACGTTATTTGATGGGAAAGGAAACTATCATTCACATTGATCATCAACCATTGCAATACTTGCAATCACAAAATAATCTACAACAAGTGAGGCACTTCAGATGGATAGGTTTCTTGAAAAAAATCCACTTGGTGATAAGCTATAAGAAAGGTATCTATAACAAGGTCGCTGACATGCTTTCTAGACCAATTATTAGTGCTTCAATTATTCTTAAGCATAATTCTACCATGCATGAGATCTACGTTGAACAATATGCTTTAGATGATGACTTTAAAGATGTATATGCAACTTTGTGTCAAGGCAACCAACTAGAGGAATTTGATTACATGTGCATGATAGGATTTTATATCATATTGGCAAGCTATGCAATCCACAAGGTGAAAGAGTCAACATCAAAATGGAAGCGCATACTTCTCTTATTGCTAGCCATTTCGGTGTAGGCAAGATGATGGCACAATTACAAAGGTATTTTTGTTGGCCTAGAATGAATGAAAGTGTGTCACAATATGTAAGAGGATGTTCTTTATGTGCTAGTAGTAAGCCTAGCAATAGAAATATAGGACTGTATACTCCACTTCCAGTTCCTTCTCGTCCTTGGGAAAGTGTTTCTATAGACTTTGTAGGAGGACTTCCTATGTCTAAAAAAATTATGATTATCTTTATGTTGTGGTGGATCGTTTAAGCAAGATGTGTATTTTGATGCCTTGTAAGAAGCAGGTTACAACTGAACAGACTACACAAATTTCCTTTCAACATGTATGGGTGTATTTTGGGTTTCCCAAATCCATTATTTTTTATCGAGATTCTCAATTTGTCGGGAACTTTTGGTCAAGATTATAGGGACTCATGGACACCAAGTTGAAAAAGAGCACAAAATTCCATCCACGAGCCAATGGCTAGACAGAAGTGGTGAACATAATGGTAGTACATCTTCTTCGTGGTTATTGTAGCAAAAAACCTAAGCTTTGGGATGAATACTTACACTACATTCAACATGCTTATAACTAGGCAAAGCATTCATCGAATCAAACATCTCCCTTTGAGGCATGCTTTGGTTGCTTACCAAAATCTCCTTTAGATTTTATCTTTGGGAAGGATGTTACTATTGATGTTCATAGTGACATTGATAAGACTAAGTGGTTCATTGAGCAAGTTCAATAGGTGCATCAAATGGTTCAAGAACAGTTGGAAAGGAGCCAAGAAGTACAAGACAAGGCACGATAAGCATCGTGTTGACCACATTTTCCAAGTTGGAGATGAAGTTTGGCTTTACATTAGCAAAGAGAGGCTTAAAGGAGAAGGTAAAAAGTTGAAACTAATCAGGTATGGACCTTTTAAGATTCTAGAAAAGATTGGTAACGATGCCTTTCATTTGGATTTACCTCCTTATATGCAAATGTATGCAATTGTTAATGTTGAGAATTTGATATTATATGAGCCTCCTTTGATTGATGATCAAGGATAGCATGTTTAGATTCCTTCAATAGAATATTCCTCACCAAAACTTCTTGAAGAATTGCAACAGGATACCATCCTTGACAGAATGACAAGAACTTTGAAACGAGGGAATGTGGAGTACCTTTGTGTTGGTCTCAAAGGCTCAAATCCAAGCAAATATAAATGGATTGAGGTTAGAAGGTTGAGGGAAATGTACCCTCATCTATTTTTTTTTTTACTGAAATTAGTCTTTTGGAGGTCCAAAATCTTCCAATGGGGAGGAGTGATCCAAGGGATTAGTTTAGTGCTCAAAATTCAAAGTGCTAAAAAAATGCTCGAAACTTGTATGATTGGATAGATCTCGGCGGTCTGAATCCAATGCAACTCGTTTCACTCAAAACGGATATCATATGCTCTTAATATCGTGTTCTGATCAAATTGCCAAACAACTAAAATTTTAAAAGTTGGGTTGTAGGTACACCCCTGACTCACAAGTGACTAGGCAGATGATTATGTACAATTTTGCCAATGGTATGATGACAAGTTTCACTTGTTTATTAATTAGTGAAGCCACAATTTTATTGGTTGAGGGTTTGTTTATATGGACCAATGTTAGAGGACCAAGTGGGCCAATGATTGGCTACCACATGGCCTCTAGACAACACATTAAAATTTTAGGTGAGGGCTGAAGTAACCCATCGGAATTGAGTCTGCGACCTACCACCAAGCAACCACATGCCTTAACCAATGTGCCAAGCTTTGTTTCTTAATAACATATGTTGGCAATTTTTATTTAAGGTGTAACAAAAGCACATTTGGGGGTAGGGCCGAGCCTAAGCCCCAGCCCTGATCATCGAGCCCACGAGGATCGAGGGGCGAGAACAAGGGCTAGGGCTTCACCCTAGCTCTGTGGTCTAGCCATACCACAAACGTTACACCGAGAACCCAACTCAGAATCACGAGTGAAGGAAGTTAAGGGGACCAACCCTGGGCCATATGGCCTATTACATAACCACAATGCCAGAAAATAAGGAGTGCTCTGATAGTTAAGCACCTAGCATGGAAATTGTCACCATACATCGGTTTTATAGGGAAAAATATGTCCACGTGTCAAGCAGTTGGGGGCCCAGGCGGAAAGGGTGGGTGGTTAGTCCCATCCCCCAGGTACGTGGCCCCCATATGATGGAAATTTTCGAAACTGGGGGGTTAATGGATAGTTTAATTGTCCGATAAATTCGCCCATCGAGCAAGATTGTAGGCTATACTTATGTGTTTGTTTCGGGTTTGGGGTGTTCAAGCCAAGGTTGGGTCAAATTGAAGGATGATTAGCTATGGATGTGGTAAGAACTTGAAACAAGCATAACTTTCTCAATGTCTGGCCAAATGAGGTGCAAAAAGAACCGAGATGGGAGTTTTTGATAGTTCTGGATCCATTGGAGACATTTTTTTTCATTCTGAGAACAGAAAATTCTTTCCACGTAGTTAACAGGGGGTTTGAAGGGCAATCATAACCCCACTTTATGGGGTTTGGTTGTGGAATCTCAAGATAGAGGATCTATTGGTGGATAAAGATCAGTGGATCGCGGTAGATCCAAGTACTAAACCAATGGGAGTGTTCGATGAAGAATGGAAGAAGTTGGATCAGAAGGCAAAGAGCACAATACGATTGTGTGTCTCAGATTCAGTATTGTTGA
>APFE031556737.1:23337-40089 GCA_000404065.3 Pinus taeda
GCTCAAGAAAATATAGAAAAGATAGATCAACGCCTTAGAATTCAGCCTCTTCGAGGGGGAAACCTCCTTTACATTACACAAATGAACAATTCTCGGATGATTCAAATGACAAAACCTCCTTCTATATATAGGAGTCTAAGGAGTCACATTATAACCCAGCCGACCTAACAATAATAATATAAAGACACAAAAATAACAATAGAGGGATTCTATGGGGCACAGTGATAACAATATGGGGATAATAGGGGCACAAAATATTAATAAGGGGTAAAACTACAATAGTAATGGGGTAATCACTAGTATTATAGGGACCCAACAATCCCCCTATAGTGGACATTTCCAATTAGTGGACACAGTTGTGTGTGGATGGGCATGACTTTAATTTGGCTTTCCTTATGTTTGACCATATTAGGGTTTGGCAGAAATCCTAAATTGTCAAAAGAAAGGCTCCCTCCATGTTTTAACATAATTCATATACCTTTGAGGGTGCACTCTCAGCAACATTTTCTTGCATCATGGGAGGAATCATGGCATATCATATTACCCTAGGTCCATGATTGGTTTCCCCATCTCAGCTAGTGCATTAGGGTGGCACTACTGCTACCTTTCCCTTACATCCCTATAACCCTAGGTTGACATGATTAACAGTTCAACACTTCGAAGCACTCTCTCTACAAGTACAACAACGTATGATATCAGGATTGCATGCAATCATTAGTTCAAGTATATGCCCCCCGATTAATATGATTCACAACCCCTTACTTTCATTATTTGCATGGTGTCATGTATACACATCAAGTGGATTGTTTGATTAGCATACTTATGAGCTTCTCCAATTAAATAATTATTTATTTTATTGTTTTGTTCTTTGTAGGTTTCCAATTGGAAAAAGCATGGTTACATATTCAATGAGGAAAAAATTAAACATATGTTATTTTTTGTTGGGGTGTTGGTATTGATCCCACAAGTGATTAATTTATAATAGGGAAGGTGGTTATGCTTCTCTCTCCAACTTAGGATTGACTGCTTTGATTGACTGGACTTAGAAACTTATTTATGAGAGTTCAGTGGTACAAGTGGAATAATAAAATCCACACTAATAAATGGGGAAGTTGGAAACCCATCTGATGAGGATGTTTATATTGAGTGCATTCGAATTGAGAACATGGATTGCAGTTTAAGAAATTTCTTTGGAAAAAACATAATTTAAGAATCGACATTTGAGAAGATCGTTATTGTATACAAGCGAGCAACATCACACTGTGACAAGTTGCAATATGATGATAGGAATATCCACATTAAACAGTTTAAGAACATTCCCATGGCAGACATAGAGCTTGTTCCGCCAGAAAAGAAGAATATGAGCTTGACACCCATGGATTGGGTCAAATTTCTTATTTTGACAATATGTGGTTTGGTTTCCTTTATTTGTTCTCTTGAAATGTCACGAGATGATATTTGGGTTGTATTTGCAATTTTAAGTTGACTCATTTGCTATTGTGCAAAAAAAATAATTACTTTACTTTCGAGCAAAACATGGTGACATACCCAAATTTAATCACAAAGTCAATGTATGATAAACAACTTGACAGTGGCAAAGGAACTCTTCTCCATCATTGTGATCATGTTATTCAATAAGAAGTGAAAGAAGTGATCATATCTCTTTTCATTTCGATGGAGTGAGGAAAGGATTTTCATTTCGATGGAGCAAGGAAAGGATTTTCATTTCGATGGAGCAAGGAAAGGCTTCAATACAGGACCTTGATTACCATTGTGAGGAACTCCTGGTTGATGTAGTAAGCAAGTTGGAGAGATTGGGAATTTTTTTACGAGACTCAATGGGAAGAGTCTACATCCCATTTATAAGGTGTGTAAATAAAATTATGAGTGTAACCACCGAGGAGATTGTGGAAAAAACATGCATCTCTAAGTGATGCATGGGACATCAATGATAAAGTGTCCATTCTAAGATGTTTGAAACCACCAGTGGAGACATGACATGGAGATTTGTGTTGCAGGTGTATATAGGGACACATGATCATAAATCATTTAAAGAGGAAGGCAATCTCCACCACCAGGAAGCTATTTATGCAAAAGGGAATATAATGCGATTACTTGAATAAGATATGAGAGCATGCTAAAAATGATGATTCGACAACCATGGGATGAAGTGTTAAAGTGACATCAAACACATGTAAAATGCGTTGAAACAAATGTGATCAATGCCACATAGGTGAATTTCCCCGAGTCCTTAGCTGTTTGTAGATATCTTGGTATTTCACATTGCATGTCTTTATTAAGGAAAGAAGCATTCTTCCCTAAATTGAGCCTTATTCGCATCATTTTGCCAGATTTCTTGGCCTTTTTCTGGTGGAGAAGTTTAAGTTTTAAGACATAAGGTGCCTAGCCATGGGAAGCTGTGTGAACTAGATTTCGAAATGATTTTCGTAGATGGGATGTGTGCCAGAAGGAGTTTGCACCAAGCACTAGCCCCTCATTCACCCTCTCTCTCTTTCCATGATGGTCGCTCTAGAAAGCTATTGCTCCCTTTATATATGTGTTGGTGCCCCGTTCTTGTAGAGTGAATGACCGAAATTTGCGATTCCTCTACGCGCGACTCTTCCACTTACCAAAAATAATTGGTTCCATTCTTACTCCAAGTCAATAGAATCATGATTTGGGACCTTCCTCTTGGCATGACCTATGACCTCCCTCCATGTGACTTAATCGCAGGGTCGCAAGGTCGCAACTGAGAGAGGCAACGACCCATGCCACTGACTATCTTCGGCAACTTGGCGAGCTTCCTTGTTGCGACTTGCCCCACCATACGCCCAACCTAGATCTTCTTTACGAGAGGTCATGATTTATTTGGCATAGTAGCTAACCCCACCAACTTCTCGGAGCTTAACAATTCATGAAAAAACTAGGAATGAGAATTGGTGATCAATCTAGCATGCCTCAGTCCTAACCTCAACGTGACTGTGCAACTTATGTCGAGTTGCGTATCATCACAAGTCGCCAGGTCGCAAGTGTGTCCAACCACTAGATTCACGATGTCTACAAAATGTGACCATGTGACTCTCTCTAGTCGCAACCTCCCTCACTGATCGCATGGTCACATTCGCTTTCCTCAGATATGCATCTAATGAGTGCAACCTATTCAAATACATGACTGTGCAACCTCCAACAAGCTACCAGGAGTGCGACTTGTTTGAGAATTGTGACTATGCAATTCGCATAGGTCGCAATCCCTCCCAAGTCACAAGATCGCATCATGAGGCCTCAAAGAAATAGCCATAGTGCACTACCTCCTCTAAATGGTGATAGTGTGAACCTGTGTTCTTATTTTTTTGCTACCAGCTAGTGGGCTCTAATGCAGAAATTTAATCTAGACTATGTTTAATTTGATGTAGCCACAAAGAAAAAAATCTTGGAGCTTCAACTATGAAGACCAATTCCAAAAGTTCATAGAGCAAAGGAAAAGTAGAGTAAAGAGAAAAGTGAATATATGACATGACAGATTTGAAAGTTGTGAGAATCATTGAAAATTGTTGGAGAATCGTTAAATCATTACCTAACTATAATAAGTTCTATGTTTTACCTTTTATCACGAAATGGAAAAAAAAAGATTTCACACATGAGTAATGGCCACCAAACTAAAGAGATTGTGTAAGCAGAAGGAGCATAAGGTGTATGTGGAATATGGAGAGTTCAAGGCACAATTTCTCTACAGCAATGGTGCGATGTGATGATGGTAGTGTGATGGTGATCACCTCCTTAAAACACAAGGAATTTGTAGCGTATTGTGCAACGCATCTATGTGAATTTGTGTGCTTCATCAAGCCTACATACATTTTCCTTATTCGAAATTAATGTGTTTGGGAAAGGGAAAAGCAAAACAATGCGTAGTCAAATTCATCAATTAGCAAGAAGACATAAAACATGTGCATTTTCAACACCAAGGTCCAATTAAGAGAATACAGTTTTGATTGGAAACGCACTAACGGTCTTAACAAAATTCAGTGTGGCCTTCATAAGTAGAAACTATGCTACAGTTGGGAGAATGAAAGCATTAATAATTTTTCACCAATCAATTTGAACAACTCATGTCAGAATAATTCATGTGGGCACGATTGTCAAACTACACATTTAAGATTGGTTAAAGAAGGAATAGGTCAGAGGGATCTGGTTCATGAAAATCTCCTTATAGACAATCGTACAATGTGGTTATGCATACATCCCATGGTACTAGCCTGGATAAGGGATTGTGCCAAACATTTTGGAAAATGTGGTGGTCTTCTAGTATTTTACATACTGTAATACTAGTTGTGAAATCATCTTTGAATTGCGGCTTGACGTCATCTGATATGGACTACATGCCAAAACAACATTGTGTTGTGAAAGAGGCTATGCAGGGGTCCAAATTGGTGTTTCATTCTTAGTCATTATTTTAGAGTGGAGTTGGAGTGAGGCTAGGGTTTTTCATTGGGCAATGGTATGAGAATCCCATGTTCCATTATTATGTTTTGACCAATTGCAAGATATGTACTTGAAGTTGCAACAATATTAATAAAATGTTCTTCATCTTTGACACTGATTCCCATGCTTACTCTTGGTGGTTATATTGGTTGTCTGGTATTTTCACTGTATTTGTATGTGTGCTTTCATATACGTAATATGTTATGGACTGATTCATAGTTGTTTCATGTATGTTTTGCTTTCAAATCCATAATTACTTATTTATTTCCATGTCAGTGATCTGTTGTGAACTATTTTGCAATTAACTTTTGGCATGCTCCTATTTATTGTATGTCTGATTGGGTTTAGCTCACTAATCCCTCTTCTTATTACTGCTGAGACTTGTTTGTACCTCTTTTCGTAGTTTGTCAATCTTGGGTTGATTTTTTTTCACTTTTTTGGCATTTCATTCTTCTCCCCACTCCAAACATATTCTCGTTTGATAATAAAGACTAAAAGCATTTATGGTGGCAAATGGGCCCACACATCGGATGGGGCTCCTATCCCAAATGGTGTGACGTCTAATTGGGACTTCACTCTCGGGAGACCCCCTACTAGTTGGTAGTACATTTTGGCCCTTCAACACCTTCTTAGCTTGCTTGAGGAATAATTTTTTGTATGAATGTAGCCCTAAAAGAATACCCAATCACCCATGTCAAAACCTCTTTCACTATGATGTTGATATGCCTATTGCCTCATTTGATTTGGTGATAGATTCAATTTATCCATTAAGAGTTGGAGAACTTGTTGTTGATGCTTGATTTGATGTTGTACTGCTTGAGCATTAGAATTCTCTCTTAAAGATAATGTTATGGATGGTGGATGATATCTATAAAACGACATAAATGGGATCGTTTTTGTTGCAGTATGGATGGGAGTATTATACCACCATTCTACCAGAGGTGACCACTTGACGTATTGTGTTTTCTTATCAGATACAAAGCAATGAAGATATATTTCAAAACATTTGTTCACTATCTCAGTTTTCCCATCATATTGAGGATGATAAGATGAGTTATGAGCTAATTGAGTACCAAGACAAGAAAATAATTTTATCAAAAAACTTACAGTGAAAATGAGATCTCTATTAGTTACAATAATGTTTTGGTTTCCATGTATGTTTTGAATCATTTCCATAGATGCATTAACAATTGTAATTGCTTTGAAATAATGATATAATGCACAAAAGTGTGCATACGTAGTAAGTCTATCAACTACCACCATAATGACACTCTTTCCCTTATACTTGTGTAGATCTGTGATAAAATCCATCGATACCTCCTCCCAACACTGACTTGGAATGAATAATGGTTGTAAAAGACTTATGGTCTTAATTGTCTCAACTTTATTTTGTTGGCAAACAAACATTGTGCAACAAACTTTTGAATATTCGATTTAAGGCCATCCCAAAAAATTCCTTGTTGACCTTGAGGTAAGTTTTTAAAAATATTGGGTGCCCTCCTACAGGAGATGTGTGCAATTTCAAAAAAACGTTTTATTTGAGTTGGGAGTTATTACATAAATATAAGTGATCTTTGTACCATAGTGAATCATTTTTCAGATAAATATATTAGATGAAATTAGATACTGTTACACCTTTTTGTTGAAAAGTGTGCAACAAGAAATGATAAATTTAGAAATTGCTAAAAATAGAACTGCTAAAAATAGCACTTCTAAAAATAGCAGTTTGGCCAATGAGCATTTTTGCCACCTTGGGTGAGAGGTGAAACTGCTAAAAATAGCATATTATAAAAATAGCATTTCATGGGCCCTTCCTATTTATAGTAGTCCCTGGTCTATCTATAGGAAGTAAATTTGAATTTGGTCTTACCAGCAGTTTGGAATATTAATTAATTAATTCTTCATGAGTTAATTAGTTATGGAAAAGCAAACTGAATTCTTTGTGAGAACATGCAATTATTTCTCCACTAATTTGGGAATGTGTCGTTGATTTGCTCCATTGATTGAGGAATTAAGGATGAGTTGTGTATTCAGAGGATCGGTTGACTTAGTTTAACTTAGTCAAGTTCAGTTAGATTAATTTAACAAGTTCTTAAATTAATGAGATATAGTTTGTTGATGCTTGCATGCATGTGACAACTATTATTTTAGATAACTGAGGATTCACTCATGGATAATTGTTGCATGTAAGTTATGTTAGAAACCCAGTTGAGATTAGAGAAGGGACAGTGTACTATCAGTTGGGTGAATATTTTTCCTATAAAGGAAGCTCATGCATGATGAGGATTTATCTCCTTCAGGTTTGTGCAGTTATTTTAGAGGTCATTGTTGTGTGTGAGGTGAGAAGCACACAGGTTGCAGCTGGAGGACCCAGGAAAAAATTTGCATAGAAATAGGAGGCTTGGAGGGTAGAGGAGAAGGTTTGTGATAAGCCTTTGACTGTGTATGAGCAGCAGAGGTATTGCAGAGAGAGTAGGATAGCTTTTGAGCTGATTCTTTTTGTAATACTAGCTATATTTCCAGTTGTATGATAATACAGAGTTGGGGTTTTAGGCTGAGGCTTTCCTTGGGTTATATCTTCTATGTTATGTGTGATTGATTCCTTCTTATCAATTATATGTGTTCTTATTGATGTTGCTCATGTTCGATTAAGCTTCCGCTCAATTGTTGTAGAAGTAAATCAAGTGTTTTGCTTTAGTACATTGCATTACCAGGCGATCTACAGGTGGGAAATTTCTACATGGTATCAGAGCTAGCTGATTTGTAGAAAATGTTCTACATGGTCTCAGAGCTAGATGATTTGTAGAAAAATTCTACAAAATTCTACACTTTCGAATTAGTGTCCAAAATTCTTTGACATTCTTCCATTCCTCCATTGTTTTAATTATCCAATTAGGTTAGATAATAGAAATGTTAGAGAGAAATGACTCCACATGCTCATCACTTCTTGATAGTGCATATGCAATAACATTTTTCTTCTCTATTTTATAGATGATATAAAATAAATAACCCAACATCTTTGTGACTCATTTTTGTTGCTCTTCTAAATACAATATTTGTTCCAAGAAGTATTTAAGACTGTCAAGATTTGTTTTTACCTTGAAATGTCTTCCCATTATGTAAGGGTGCCATTGCTTAAGGGAATATGGTATTGCAAACATTCCATTTTCATAAATGGAGTTTCTTAAATACCTTCCCTTGATTAGATGACTTTCGAAGGAAATTGGTCTTCATTCTTTCATTAAAAAAATACCATGCCATTTCATGAGGAATCACATTTCACAATAAAGTTTTTTGTGAATTCCGGCATAGCTAAGATAGGAGCTCAACACATTGTCTCTTTAAGATGTTCAAATTACTTTATTTATTCTAGAGTCCAAAAAAAACATATTTCTTCAGTAATGTTGTTAGAGGTGCTATTACTTTCCCATAATTTTTAACAAACTTCCTATAATAGTCTATCAACCCAAGAAAGCCTCAAAGGTGCTTTAAGGTTGTCATGATTTTCCATTCCTTTATGGCTTTAATTTTGTTAGGGTGTACCTTAACACCCTCATGAGATACAATATGACCCATATATTCCACTTCTTGTACCCCAGAGAAGCATTTGGATGTTTTTCCATACAATTTTTTCTTCTTCAATAGTTTGAGAACATTGTCAACATGTTGAACATGATATTTCCAAGATTTGTTGTAGATTAGTATATCATAAAAAAATACTAACACAAATTTTCAAAGGAAGCGTTCGAAAGTTAAATACATCAAACCTTAAAATTTGGAAGGTGCATTAGTAAGCCCAAAAGGCATGACCAAAAATTCATAATGAACTTCATGAGTTCTGAATTCCATTATCAAAACATCTTCTATCTTCATTCTAATTTGATGGTATCCTGAATGAATATCCATCTTGGTGAAGTAAATTGCTCCGTGTAGTTCATCCAATAATTCATCAAATATAGGAATAGAAAATTTATCTTTAATAGAAAGCTTTTTCATCTCTCTATAGTCCCACACATACACCATGATCCTTCCTTCTTATGCACCAATAATACTAAAGAAGAAAAGAAATTTGGCTAGGTTCAATTACAATTGCCTCTAGCATTACTACAACCATACATTACATTTCACTCTTTTGGGCATAGGGGTATTTGTAGGGTCTTATGTTTGTAGGAAAACTCCCCGGAATCAAGTGAATAACTTATCATGATCGCAAATAGGTGGCAGGAATTTGAGAGTCTCAAATACCTTGGAATGATTGTCAAGGATTCTTTGGAGATTTTGAGAAATAGATCGCTTGGATGTTTGAACATATAGTTAACATAATTGTGCAAGTGCATATTTTTCATTCTTCAAAAGTTTTTTCATGCAATTCGAATTGATTATCTTCCCAAGTTTCCCTATGATACCCTTTAATTAAATTTAATTTCCTTCCCAAAATAAAATTAAATAAAACTTCTTGAAAATTAAAAGTTATCATCCCCAAAGATTGTAACCATTGTACTCTTAGTACAATGTCAACACCACCAATACTAGAAATATTCCATTAATGCCACACAAATTGATTGGGTTCTAAATATAAATATGAAATACATACCTTTTTTGTGTGTTTCACATTGTGTAGATCAAGGAATTTCTCCATCTGTAATATGCATGCTATCAAATCTTTGCCATCAAAATTTCTCATATTGATATTTGGAATATGGTTGGTCTTCAACCCAAATTTAGAGTCTCTAAAATCATGATTTGAATTCCTTTTTTTTCATCGTGATTTTTAGGTAATACCTTATCGCCATTAGGAAGCATTTCTGATAGAAACTTTGGCAAACCTTCCTTCGAACAATCCATTTCTGATTTTAAACCATCCATCAAGCCTTCTATGTATGCTTTTAAAATGTCAAAGTCACCTTCTATTTTTTATTCTAAACCATCCATATTAACATTCATCTCTCCTAATTCATTTTTGGTTTCTCTTTGTGAGAGTGAAAATTGTTGCAGTTGGTCATGTAATTTTTGATATTTCATGTTGCATTTCTTCTTCTTCATGCTCCATATTAGATCTTTCTAAGGGCTTAATGGGTGAAATTGTTTTTGTTTAGGAGCCATTTTAGAATCAATTAATGATACCTATGCCTTATTATTCCCTTTGAATCACTACAAATGTTTTTTCAAACAAAATTTATTGAAATTTAGAAATACACACCTTTTAAGAGGTCGATTTAGATTTTTTGATTAGACTGCCCTTACAACTATTATATCTATGTTATTTAAATCTCCCAAGGAATATACTTGAGTCTTGTGGTATCCATCTGTTTCATCTTTCAAAACTCACAGGTTAGACAAATATTGGATTCTTCAAGATGAATTTATGCCAAGTCTCTTATAATGACCTCATTACGGAATAATTCAATAGAGGAAACTTGTATAGTATGCCACATGTGAATATTTTAAAATTTTACCTTGAAATTCATATAAAAATAAATAAATTTCGTTCAATTTGCAGTGACTTTTTACAAAATTCAACTCCATTATTTGAAGAGAAAGCTATGACAATTTTCCCCGGGAGACATGTTTGAGACTGAATTCTGGAGCATGAAGAATATCTACATTGCATAGACCATATCTCGGAAAATATAGCAAACCAAGGTCTGAAATTCCAAACAAATGTTCATCAAGGTTTTTCCTTCAAGTGGTATCAATTCCATGGTTTGAAGTTTTGTTGAAAATTTTTATAACAAGAAATTCCATGATGACCCATTTGAAGGAGGAAAACTCTAGGATAAAGGGATCTCATTCCAAATGTTATGTATCTAGATGAAAATAACATAGAAACATAAGAAAAGAGATATAAATGATTATATAATAAGCCACTTCGAGGGGGAAACCTCCCTTTACATCACATAAATGAATAATTCTTGGATGATTCAAATTACAAAATTTCTTAGTATATATAGAGTCTAAATGGTTAAAATATAATTACTGCCTACATAAAAATAATAATGTAAGGGCACAAAAATAACAATAGTGGGATTTTATGGGGCAGACAATTAACAATATGGGGATAAAATAGTATTATAAGGACCTAACAAGGTTGGGACTTGTCATATCATAGAGAGAGATCAGATCAAGGGCATGCAAGATCACAATTTGGGAAACTTGGACAAAAATTTGAACTTTTGATTGGTGGGTAAGAATTTGTGCCTCTTAACCAAATTTGGGGTTTACACTACATTAAAACTTGAGTTTCGGTAGAGAGTAGTAGTTCCATATGGAGTTGTTTATTTAGTTAATGATTGTAATAGAGGGGATTGAGGCTTGTAATTAGAAGGGCCTTGAAACAACATGTGATTGAGACATTACACAAGTTAAGGCTACGAAAAAACTTCTACATGAATGCAAGTTGAGCTTTTGCAATTGGAAAAGTGAAAGGACATATAATTTGTATATTGTATTGTTCTTATATGAGGACATTTTGTGGGTGTTAAGCTAGGTGTTTGCCACCCTAACATGTTTTAAATGTCTTGATCATGATGTTTCATGTTTATATTATATTTCCCATTATTAAAGAAGAAAATTGATTAATTTAATATTTTTCTAACATAATTAAGAGAAGAAGTAGAGGCATAGTCTGGGTGAAATAACATTATACTACACCTAGTTGGGAAACATGATGACATTGCATGCTTTAGGGACCATGGTGTGCACGAATCTCCTTGTAATTGTGTGGGACCGTTGGGGTCATGATAGTTGGTATCATAGTTGAAGAATCACATAAGTGAGGATAGCTTAATTCTCCTCACCACAATGTCTTTGAAGCGATAGTTGACATGATAGTATGACACCACTAGGAAGTAGTCGTAGAGCTCTTCACCAATGAAGTTGGCATCTAAGATGAACTAGAAGAAATGTTGTGCTCTTCACCAACATAAAGTTGCATAAAAGAAAAACACCACCAAGCAATATTAGTGGATATATTCACGAATGGAGCTGGTATCAAATTCAAACAAAAATTAGTGGTTTATGCCTCACCACAGAAAGGTGAGATGAGAGGAGAAATATACGGAAGATTCATGAAACTATGGTAGAGCAAAGTTGGGTATGTGGACTCAACTGGTTTGGTGATGATAAAAAATGGGTTTTATGGTGAGTTACCATAGATCTCAACATGCTATAGCTTTTTTTAATTAATATGCTTCGTTGCACCAGGTTGAGTGTACCATGGATCTTATATGATAGACAAGAACATGAACTGCTCCTAAAATTTGGATGATATGACAATTAGGGTGATGGTTGTGAGAGTTAGTGTGTAACAAACCTTTTTCATAACAACCCATGTATCTAAACAAGACTACATGAATTATAAGTGTATGTAAACCTATGTGAAAATGTATTGATGACTAGCCTAAATGGAGAGACATACAGAGCCAAATATCTGAGGGAGAAGACCTATGATAGGTTGTTGCATGCCTATTGAGTGCTTGTTGCTTTCTTGATGGTTTTCCTATGGAATGTCAATATCAGGTCATACCAACCTTCTTTAATTGTCATAACTGTCACTTGACCATGAATTGACATGCGTTGATACCTAAAGAATTTGTGGAGTGGGTAGCCTAGGTGCAGGAAGGTGCCCTACTACCCAGTTCCTCATGAAATGTGGTAGGGAAAGAGAGAGAGAAAGATAAAGGAGGTTGTGAGCCAAAAGGATGGAGGTGTCAATAAGAGTTTATTCCAAGGAGGAGGGATTCTTCTAGAGGTCGATTGGGAGAAGTAGTTTAAGTGAAAAAGAGACACAATGACTGGCATAGAAGCTTGCTTCATAGAGAGCATAAAAAGTGCCAAAAATCATAGAAGAACAGAGCTTTGGGGAAGGACACTGAAGAGGAAGTCAATGTCAATTTGTTGGTGAGAAGGTAACATGTGTAAATATGTGCATGACTAAACCCCGTGCTCTGTGAATTGGGAAGGTATTCCCTATATTATATGAAGGACACATAAATATGTGTTCAAACCTAGAGGAATAGTGGCAACTTAATGGAGTTATTGGATCACTATGGTGCTTTCCATGAGGCTAATAAACCACTTGGTGCTTGTGGCTTGGATGATAGATCACTAAGACAGGGAAATAAGAGCAGGGGACATTTTAAGGATGGAAATTCATCTTAAAGTTTAGAAGCCTTCACAAATATTACTAGTCATTAATATACACACTATATAATGTTTGGTGATATTTTTATAAAAATATTCAAATTTATAATGATTTTATATATTCTCTATAAATTATTAGTTAATTTTAAGGTAAAATAATTTTATACTATAAAATTTGGGTGAATAAGTTTTAGAAAAAAACCAAAATTTGTGAATCTTTCTTTTTGAAATAGTATGGAAAATTAGCCCACCTATAAATATTAGACCGTAAAATTTTCCCTACATATGAGGCACTATGGTGCTTATCATGATGTTGATAAGCTACCTAGATAGTGGACCCTTGCAGTGCTTTCCATGCATAAGTAATTGATAAACCACAAAAAGCAGTGGATCTCACTTCTTGGAACTGAGATATCAACCACTTGATCTTGGGTAGAGCCCTGTGCTTTATCCTAGAGAAAAAGTGGGTCATTTTGGTGTTTATTGTTAGAAAGTAGTTGATAAACCACCTGGTTGATGGACCCTTATCCCTTAATTATGTGATTAAATATTGTGTGTGAAATTCCCTAAATATGCATCCCCTGAGAATTTGGATCTTGTTCTAGGGTGGTTGACTACAAAAAAGATTGTAGTATGGCTAGCCTATATTTGGGTAGAGAGTTGAAGTCCCTCATTCAATTTCAAACACATTTGAATACACAGATAGGTGTAAAATTCTAGGAATACTATCTTATTGGAAGTGATGAATTTCTGCTATGTATCAATGATATAGTATCTCGTGTGTTAAGAACCTGAATGATTATTTGACCTACAAATCTCAATGATATGTACATGATTATAATGTAGCTTAATTTATTCCTAAACAATGATTTTTATCATGACATCCATTAATAGTGTGTAGTTATGTGTTTATGGCTATTTCAATGTACTATGATAGCATCTAAACATAGTTGAAAATACTATCATTTTTGTTATTTTTCTTAAATTTAGAAGTTAATACCTTAATCTTGGTCGACATCTACTAGGAGTATACTTGCTTTAACACTATAACCTGCGAGGAATAGGCAAAGAGTTCATCCTTCGATTTACGCACTTTACGTTAGGAGTTTTATTTCCAGTGATCAATGATATGACATTGGCACTAATGGGAAATGAAGATATCATGAGCATGCTACCGATTTGACGTTAAGTGGGAACACATGGAACCAAAACCTAGTGAAACCATGCTATGTGAGCAAACACCGATCATCAACCACTAGTTGTAGTGATCGAGTTTATGGAATATGCAGGGGGTGATACACTTAGCCAAGCATTGTTGATTATGGGTAAGAAGCATAAGGGTTGACGGTGGGATCTAGATGGAACTGGGGGTGTTGGGAACATTTTGTGCAACCACTACTTATTGAACACCACTAAAATATTTTCACACTATGACATATGTCAATGCATTGATAGAAGTTGTTCGGCCATAGTTGTGCTTTAACTGTGGAACCTTACCAGCGCTCACCACCCAGTACTAGCTTCATTGTAAATGATTCTGAACACAATGAATATTGATAATTGTAGTGATATTACATGCAATTGATGGCATGAATCACATAGATGTCCTATCAAAACTAAATGGAGGCCACATGAGTGCTATGTGGTCAGGATGTTGACATGGCCTTTTGTGATAGGCATAACTTTAATTGAGTGTAACTTTTGATTTGGGAATTAGATTTCGATAATATTGGTACCATCAAAAGTTCTCAACGTGTTGAACACAACGATGATATAAAGAGTTAATTCTATAGACTTGCAAGAGAAGGGGTTTTGCTAACTCCACCTTCATAACATACCTTGGGAATTAAATTAATGATATGTAACACCTCGTGTAGAATGAAATAATACAAGGGGTGGGAGGGAGGTGGTTATAGAATGGTATCAATGTAAAGGTTCAATATTGTACCTTTGGGGATATACTTAGAATCTTTGATACATAGTGATACCCTAACAAAGGCTTAATACTGAACGTTTGGGTATAAAGTTAGAAGCTCTGATATAAAGTGGTATTAGAGAATTGGTTGAAACATTGGGCATGGAGGGATAGAAACAAACCATATGAAACCTTGCCTCGACACTTGAACTGGATGAGCCTTGAAAGGTAACATTAGAAGCTTTGTTAATCATTATAGAGTGAATCATAATGGAGAAAGGGATTTAACATTGAACTTGAATATGCTTACAGATACATACAAGCTAGAATGTTTGATGTTATGGTTAAATTTCTACATATAAACATGTGTTCTAATGATGAAGTTAAAATTTCTGTCATTGTTGGTTTGATAGGTTGATGATATGTTGTTTCAATTTCTAACCTACGTACTAACATGCGACTTGAAATTTCAATTAGTTTCAAATCGAATTA
Source organism: Pinus taeda (assembly GCA_000404065.3). Taxonomy (NCBI): domain Eukaryota; kingdom Viridiplantae; phylum Streptophyta; class Pinopsida; order Pinales; family Pinaceae; genus Pinus; species Pinus taeda. Next base: position 38,366 of record APFE031556737.1, read on the forward strand.
CATAATGTAGATATGCTAAGATGATGAGTGAATTTAGTTGATTTGTGTTCTATTAGCTAACAATCATGGGTATGTAATAACATAGAGAGAGGGAGAAGGGGAGAGATAAGAAGACAAAAGATACAACTAGGATAAAGAAATTAGCAAGTTGATAATAGAGTACGACATGCCCAATCCTATCATCATCAAGAAGAGGACTCCATGGGAAAAGGATCATAGAAAAATTCCCGTGACTGGATAGAGACCCTGAGGAGTTTGAGAGTTGAAGTAAGAAGTTGAAAAGTAGACAATGAGAAGATTTTTGGAGCATAAGAAAGAAAAGTAGAGGTGAATGTAATGATCTTGCACAACCCATTGGATCTACAAAGGCGGAAGAAACATGATCTTGATGCTAGTTTTCTAGCTTGGCACAAATCCAAGAAAATTCCCTTTGAAATATAAAAGTAGGGACAATGAGCCAACAAAGCAAAAGGTAGTATGTTGAAGAAGAGGTATAGAAAATCCAATGAAAATACAATGAGGGGAAAACCTCACTCGGTAAACTAGAAAGAGAATCAAACAATTGTAACCAACTTTTTAGTGTAGCAACCAAGAAACACCATTATCAAAAAAGGAGAAACAAGAGCTCAATGTTGGAAGAGTTCAAGAAAGCCAAACCTCCTACCTTTAATGGAGAAAATAAAATGGCAAAAGACAAAAAGTTGGATGTTAAGAATGAAGAAGGTTAAGAATGAAAAATTATTTCCAATTCCATAGCTTCGCAAATAATATGAAGTCATATATACTTATATTCATATAGTTATATTTTAATCCAATATCATTTATACTACCATTTTAGAATCTTCATAGTTATAAATGTGAGCGGATCTTTTCTATTATAATATTTCGTTATTGTTCTTGATTTAGTTTTTCCGTATAATAATTAACTAACATTACCTCTATTTTTATTTTTTGTGTAAAGGTTAAAAAATCAAAAATCGTTGTAAATAAAATATTTTTTTGGTAAGTATTTTGGTTCGGTTTAAATATATGATTTTCTTAATACCAAATGTACGTTTTACTAAAGAATATCTCAAATTAATGATAAGAATTTAGGAAATGTTGCTAATGATTTCCTCAATGAAGAGTAAGAAGATTTGAGAGTTTATAAATTGAATATTGGTAACGTGCTGTTTGGAACATGTTTAGTCAACTCGTTTGCTAATTGTATAGTTATTATTCTAAATGATTAGTCTTATGTTTTTTTTCCAGTAAATAAGGTATCGAGGATATGATTCTTTTGCATTGAGTAGTGATGTGAATTACCAATCAGATCCATTCATCGATGAATTTATGATATTGACTATGATTTAAGGTAAACTAAAATCAATCATATTTATCTATTATTTAGATAAAATAAAATGATTAATATTTTTCAAAATATTTTATTTAAAAAAATATTTAGATAAAATAAATGAATTAATTTTTTTCAAAATAATTTTATTTAAAAAATAGAAAATAATTAATGATAATTTTCTATTTTTCAACATTTCAAGAAAAATAATTATAATATTACTATACATTTAAAAAAAATTAAGAATATAAAAGATTAGTTTTAACTCTGGATCTGCTAAGAGGAAGCTCATTTTAATTCTAGATCTACTAAGAGAGACTAAATTTCATTATATGCAAACATCTTTTAGAATGAAAATAGATTTCAACCATCTCAGCACTTGGTAGAACTA